>JAVTVY010010731.1:0-58074 GCA_036873755.1 Hanleya hanleyi
CGAATAACGGTACTTTCCGGGTGCAATAATTTGCCAATAACGGTGACGGGTATTATCGTTTGCGAATAACGGTGCTTTTCCGGGAGTAATCGGCCGCGAATAACGGTACTTTCCGGGTGCTATCATTTGCGAATAACGGTGACGGGTATTATCGTAGGCGAATAGCGGTGCTTTTGCGGGAGTAATCGGCCGCGAATAACGGTATTTTCCGGGTGCTATCATTTGCGAATAACTGTGACGGGTATTATCGTTTGCGAATAACGGTGCTTTTGCGGGAGTAATCGGCCGTGAATAACGGTGCTTGGCGGGTGCTAAGGCCGCAAATAACGCTGCTTTGATGGGTGCTATCGTTTGCGAATAACGGTCAGGGTTCCCAGCTTTTCATGGAAACAAAATTCCCTTAGTTTTCCCTGATTAATTTCCCAGATTCCCTGAGAAATATTTTCTCCATGACAGGGTTGTAGCAATTAAAACAATAAGCTACATGTTCATAGGTAACTTGCGCAAATGCACGCAATGGCCTCCCTCCTCCCCTTACAGCCATCCATTCCTCACCATACATGAATGCAATTACCTATACAAACATCGAGTGTACATTAATAATAGTAGAACATTTCTACACACTATAAGATGTTAGACTCTGTCCTGTGCAGTCCAAATATTCTATTTAGGCAGTTGAATAACAGCTCAAACTGTCTATCCATTATTTAAGTCTGTCCGAGCTTTCCTATGAATAGAGTAAAATATCAGTTTAATGTTTCTGAATTACTGTTTCCAAATCGAAGGCCAAATGATGCAATTGTCCTTTACACGTTCTTCAAGAGTCTAATAGTTTAGTTACAATGTCCTTCTGCTTTTTGATGTCTGTCTCCATTTCCTTGGCAACCACTGGCCAGAAGGTGTGTGTTCAGAATTCATAGTCACATTGCATGCAGTTATGAAAAAATCGGTCCTGATAAGATTTCAAGCTATTCTAGGTAAGCCCTTAATGAGGAGTTAAGAAGGAAAATGTGCATGTCTGGTGTGCACTGAAAAGACAACATAGCCAAACACATGTGACTTCTCTCTTGCTGCTCAATTTCCCTGAGCTTTCGTTGATGTTCGGCATTTCTCTCAAATTCCCTGAGTTTTCACTGACTGAAAAACTGGAAAATCATTTTCCCTGATTTCCCGGAGTGGCTGGGAACCCTGGTGTTATCGTCCGCAGATAACGGTACTTTGCCGGTGTTATCGTCCACGAATAACGGTGCTTTGTGGGTGCTATCATTTGCGAAAAACGGTGACGGGTGTTAGCGTTTGCGATTAACGGTGCCTTTACGGGAGTAATCGGCCGCGAATAACGGTACTTTGCGGGTGCTATCATTTGCGAATAACGGTGACGGGTGTTATCGTTTGCGAATAACGGCGCTTTGCGGATATTATCGTCTGCGAATAACGGTACTTTGCGGGCGTTATCGTTTGCGAATAACGGTGCTTTTGCGGGAGTAATCGGAAGCGAATAACGGAACTTTGCGGGTGCTATCATTTGCGAATAACGGTGACGGGTATTGTCGTTTGCGAATAACGGTGCCCTTGCGGGAGTAATCGGCCACAATAACGGTAAGTTGCGGGTGCTATCATTTGCGAATAACGGTGAGTGTTAATTTCGTTTGCGAATAACGGCGCTTTGCAGATGCTATCGTCTGCGACTAACGGTACCTTGCGGGTGTTATCGTTTGCGAATAGCGGTGCATTTGCGGGAGTAATCGGCCTCGAATCACGGTACTTTCCGGGTGCTATAATTTGCCAATAACGGTGACGGGTATTATCGTTTGCGAATAACGGTGCTTTTCCGGGAGTAATCGGCCGCGAATACCGGTACTTTGCGGGTGCTATCGTTTGCGAATGACGGTGACGGGTATTATCGTTTGCGAATAACGGTGCTTTTGCGGGAGTAATCGTCCGCGAATAACGGTACTTTCCGGGTGCTATCATTTGCGAATAACGGTGACGGGTATTATCGTAGGCGAATAACGGTGCTTTTGTGAGAGTAATTTGCCGCGAATAACGGTACTTTCCGGGTGCTATCATTTGCGAATAACGGTGACGGGTATTATCGTTTGCGAATAACGGTGCTTTTGCGGGAGGAATCGGCCGCGAATAACGGTATTTTGCGAGTGTTATCTTTTGCGAATAACGGTACTTTTGCGGGAGTAATCGGCCGCGAATAACGGCACTTTGCGGGTGCTATCGTTTACGAATGACAGTGACGGGTATTATCGTTTGCGAATAACGGTGCTTTTGCGGGAGTAATCGGCCGCGAATAACGGTACTTTCCGGGTGCTATCATTTGCGAATAACGGTGACGGGTATTATCGTAGGCGAATAACGGTTCTTTTGCGGGAGTAATCGGCCGCGAATAACGGTATTTTCCGGGTGCTATCATTTGCGAATAACTGTGACGGGTATTATCGTTTGCGAATAACGGTGCTTTTGAGGGAGTAATCGGCCGTGAATAACGGTGCTTGGCGGGTGCTACGGCCGCAAATAACGCTGATTTGATGGGTGCTATCGTTTGCGAATAACGGTCAGGGTTCCCAGCTTTTCATGGAAACAAAATTCCCTTAGTTTTCCCTGATTAATTTCCCAAATTCCCTGAGAAATATTTTCTCCATGACAGGGTTGTAGCAATTAAAACAATAAGCTACATGTTCATAGGTAACTTGCGCAAATGCACGCAATGGCCTCCCTTCTCCCCTTACAGCCATCCATTCCTCACCATACATGAATGCAATTACCTATACAAACATCGAGTGAACATTAATAATAGTAGAACATTTCTACACACTATAAGATGTTAGACTCTGTCCTGTGCAGTCCAAATATTTTATTTAGGCAGTTGAATAACAGCTCAAACTGTCTTTCCATTATTTAAATCTGTCTGAGCTTTCCTATGAACAGAGTAAAATATCAGTTTAATGTTTCTGAATTACTGTTTCCAAATCGAAGGCCAAATGATGCAATTGTCCTTTACACGTTCTTCAAGGAGTCTAATAGTTTAGTTACAATGTCCTTCTGCTTTTTGATGTCTGTCTCCATTTCCTTGGTAACCACTGGCCAGAAGGTGTGTGTTCAGAATTCATAGTCACATTGCATGCAGTTATGAAAAAATCGGTCCGGATAAGATTTCAAGCTATTCTAGGTAAGCCCTTAATGAGGAGTAAAGAAGGAAAATGTGCATGTCTGGTGTGCACTGAAAAGCCAACATAGCCAACCACATGTGACTTCTCTCTTGCTACTCAATTTCCCTGAGCTTTCCTTGATGTTCGGCATTTCTCTCAAATTCCCTGAGTTTTCACTGACTGAAAAACTGGAAAATCATTTTCCCTGATTTCCCGGAGTGGCTGGGAACCCTGGTGTTATCGTCCGCAGATAACGGTACTTTGCCGGTGTTATCGTCGACGAATAACGGTGCTTTGTGGGTGCTATCATTTGCGAAATACGGTGACAGATGTTAGCGTTTGCGATTAACGGTGCCTTTGCGGGAGTAATCGGCCGCGAATAACGGTACTTTGCGGGTGCTATCATTTGCGAATAACGGTGACGGGTGGTATCGTTTGCGAATAACGGCGCTTTGCGGATATTATCGTCTGCGAATAACGGTACTTTGCGGGTGTTATCGTTTGCGAATAACGGTGCTTTTGCGGGAGTAATCGGAAGCGAATAACGGAACTTTGCGGGTGCTATCATTTGCGAATAACGGTGATGGGTATTGTCGTTTGCGAATAATGGTGCCCTTGCGGGAGTAATCGGCCACAATAACGGTAAGTTGCGGGTGCTATCATTTGCGAATAACGGTGAGGGTTATTATCGTTTGCGAATAACGGCGCTTTGCGGATGCTATCGTCTGCGACTAACGGTACCTTGCGGGTGTTATCGTTTGCGAATAACGGTGCATTTACGGGAGTAATCGGCCTCGAATAACGGTACTTTCCGGGTGCTATAATTTGCCAATAACGGTGACGGATATTATCGTTTGCGAATAACGGTGCTTTTCCGGGAGTAATCGGACGCGAATAACGGTACTTTGCGGGTGCTATCGTTTGCGAATGACGGTGACGGGTATTATCGTTTGCGAATAACGGTGCTTTTGCGGGAGTAATCGTTCGCGAATAACGGTACTTTCCGGGTGCTATCATTTGCGAATAACGGTGACGGGTATTATCGTAGGCGAATAACGGTGCTTTTGCGAGAGTAATCGTTCGCGAATAACGGCACTTTCCGGGTGCTATCATTTGCGAATAACGGTGACGGGTATTATCGTTTGCGAATAACGGTGCTTTTGCGGGAGGAATCGGCCGCGAATAACGGTATTTTGCGAGTGTTATCGTTTACGAATAACGGTACTTTTGCGGGAGTAATCGGCCGCGAATAACGGCACTTTGCGGGTGCTATCGTTTGCGAATGACGGTGACGGGTATTATCGTTTGCGAATAACGGTGCTTTTGCGGGAGTAATCGGCCGCGAATAACGGTACTTTCCGGGTGCTATCATTTGCGAATAACGGTGACGGGTATTATCGTAGGCGAATAGCGGTGCTTTTGCGGGAGTAATCGGCCGCGAATAACGGTATTTTCCGGGTGCTATCATTTGCGAATAACTGTGACGGGTATTATCGTTTGCGAATAACGGTGCTTTTGCGGGAGTAATCGGCCGTGAATAACGGTGCTTGGCGGGTGCTACGGCCGCAAATAACGCTGCTTGGATGGGTGCTATCGTTTGCGAATAACGGTCAGGGTTCCCAGCTTTTCATGGAAACAAAATTGTCTTAGTTTTCCCTGATTAATTTCCCAAATTCCCTGAGAAATATTTTCTCCATGACAGGGTTGTAGCAATTAAAACAATAAGCTACATGTTCATAGGTAACTTGCGCAAATGCACGCAATGGCCTCCCTTCTCCCCTTACAGCCATCCATTCCTCACCATACATGAATGCAATTACCTATACAAACATCGAGTGTACATTAATAATAGTAGAACATTCCTACACACTATAAGATGTTAGACTCTGTCCTGTGCAGTCCAAATATTTTATTTAGGCAGTTGAATAACAGCTCAAACTGTCTTTCCATTATTTAAATCTGTCCGAGCTTTTTGAACAGAGTAAAATATCAGTTTAATGTTTCTGAATTACTGTTTCCAAATCGAAGGCCAAATGATGCAATTGTCCTTTACACGTTCTTCAAGGAGTCTAATAGTTTAGTTACAATGTCCTTCTGCTTTTTGATGTCTGTCTCCATTTCCTTGGCAACCACTGGCCAGAAGGTGTGTATTCAGAATTCATAGTCACATTGCATGCAGTTATGAAAAAATCGGTCCTGATAAGATTTCAAGCTATTCTAGGTAAGCCCTTAATGAGGAGTTAAGAAGGAAAATGTGCATGTCTGGTGTGCACTGAAAAGCCAACATAGCCAACCACATGTGACTTCTCTCTTGCTACTCAATTTCCCTGAGCTTTCCTTGATGTTCGGCATTTCTCTCAAATTCCCTGAGTTTTCACTGACTGAAAAACTGGAAAATCATTTTCCCTGATTTCCCGGAGTGGCTGGGAACCCTGGTGTTATCGTCCGCAGATAACGGTACTTTGCCGGTGTTATCGTCCACGCATAACGGTGCTTTGTGGGTGCTATCATTTGCGAAATACGGTGACGGGTGTTAGCGTTTGCGATTAACGGTGCCTTTGCGGGAGTAATCGGCCGCGAATAACGGTACTTTGCGGGTGCTATCATTTGCGAATAACGGTGACGGGTGTTATCGTTTGCGAATAACGGCGCTTTGCGGATATTATCGTCTGCGAATAACGATACTTTGCGGGTGTTATCGTTTGCGAATAACGGTGCTTTTTGCGGGAGTAATCGGAAGCGAATAACGGAACTTTGCGGGTGCTATCATTTGCGAATAACGGTGACGGGTATTGTCGTTTGCGAATAATGGTGCCCTTGCGGGAGTAATCGGCCACAATAACGGTAACTTGCGGGTGCTATCATTTGCGAATAACGGTGAGGGTTATTATCGTTTGCGAATAACGGCGCTTTGCGGATGCTATCGTCTGCGACTAACGGTACCTTGCGGGTGTTATCGTTTGCGAATAACGGTGCATTTGCGGGAGTAATCGGCCTCGAATAACGGTACTTTCCGGGTGCTATAATTTGCCAATAACGGTGACGGATATTATCGTTTGCGAATAACGGTGCTTTTCCGGGAGTAATCGGCCGCGAATAACGGTACTTTGCGGGTGCTATCGTTTGCGAATGACGGTGACGGGTATTATCGTTTGCGAATAACGGTGCTTTTGCGGGAGTAATCGTCCGCGAATAACGGTACTTTCCGGGTGCTATCATTTGCGAATAACGGTGACGGGTATTATCGTAGGCGAATAACGGTGCTTTTGCGGGAGTAATTTGCCGCGAATAACGGTACTTTGCGGGTGCTATCATTTGCGAATAACGGTGACGGGTATTATCGTTTGCGAATAACGGTGCTTTTGCGGGAGGATTCGGCCGCGAATAACGGTATTTTGCGAGTGTTATCGTTTGCGAATAGCGGTAATTTTGCGGGAGTAATCGGCCGCGAATAACGGCACTTTGCGGGTGCTATCGTTTGCGAATGACGGTGACGGGTATTATCGTTTGCGAATAACGGTGCTTTTGCGGGAGTAATCGGCCGCGAATAACGGTACTTTCCGGGTGCTATCATTTGCGAATAACGGTGACGGGTATTATCGTAGGCGAATAGCGGTGCTTTTGCGGGAGTAATCGGCCGCGAATAACGGTATTTTCCGGGTGCTATCATTTGCGAATAACTGTGACGGGTATTATCGTTTGCGAATAACGGTGCTTTTGCGGGAGTAATCGGCCGTGAATAACGGTGCTTGGCGGGTGCTACGGCCGCAAATAACGCTGCTTTGATGGGTGCTATCGTTTGCGAATAACGGTCAGGGTTCCCAGCTTTTCATGGAAACAAAATTCCCTTAGTTTTCCCTGATTAATTTCCCAAATTCCCTGAGAAATATTTTCTCCATGACAGGGTTGTAGCAATTAAAACAATAAGCTACATGTTCATAGGTAACTTGCGCAAATGCACGCAATGGCCTCCCTTCTCCCCTTACAGCCATCCATTCCTCACCATACATGAATGCAATTACCTATACAAACATCGAGTGTACATTAATAATAGTAGAACATTTCTACACACTATAAGATGTTAGACTCTGTCCTGTGCAGTCCAAATATTCTATTTAGGCAGTTGAATAACAGCTCAAACTGTCTATCCATTATTTAAGTCTGTCCGAGCTTTCCTATGAATAGAGTAAAATATCAGTTTAATGTTTCTGAATTACTGTTTCCAAATCGAAGGCCAAATGATGCAATTGTCCTTTACACGTTCTTCAAGAGTCTAATAGTTTAGTTACAATGTCGTTCTGCTTTTTGATGTCTGTCTCCATTTCCTTGGCAACCACTGGCCAGAAGGTGTGTGTTCAGAATTCATAGTCACATTGCATGCAGTTATGAAAAAATCGGTCCTGATAAGATTTCAAGCTATTCTAGGTAAGCCCTTAATGAGGAGTTAAGAAGGAAAATGTGCATGTCTGGTGTGCACTGAAAAGACAACATAGCCAAACACATGTGACTTCTCTCTTGCTACTCAATTTCCCTGAGCTTTCGTTGATGTTCGGCATTTCTCTCAAATTCCCTGAGTTTTCACTGACTGAAAAACTGGAAAATCATTTTCCCTGATTTCCCGGAGTGGCTGGGAACCCTGGTGTTATCGTCCGCAGATAACGGTACTTTGCCGGTGTTATCGTCCACGAATAACGGTGCTTTGTGGGTGCTATCATTTGCGAAAAACGGTGACGGGTGTTAGCGTTTGCGATTAACGGTGCCTTTACGCGAGTAATCGGCCGCGAATAACGGTACTTTGCGGGTGCTATCATTTGCGAATAACGGTGACGGGTGTTATCGTTTGCGAATAACGGCGCTTTGCGGATATTATCGTCTGCGAATAACGGTACTTTGCGGGTGTTATCGTTTGCGAATAACGGTGCTTTTGCGGGAGTAATCGGAAGCGAATAACGGAACTTTGCGGGTGCTATCATTTGCGAATAACGGTGACGGGTATTGTCGTTTGCGAATAACGGTGCCCTTGCGGGAGTAATCGGCCACAATAACGGTAAGTTGCGGGTGCTATCATTTGCGAATAACGGTGAGTGTTAATTTCGTTTGCGAATAACGGCGCTTTGCAGATACTATCGTCTGCGACTAACGGTACCTTGCGGGTGTTATCGTTTGCGAATAACGGTGCATTTGCGGGAGTAATCGGCCTCGAATAACGGTACTTTCCGGGTGCTATAATTTGCCAATAACGGTGACGGGTATTATCGTTTGCGAATAACGGTGCTTTTCCGGGAGTAATCGGCCGCGAATACCGGTACTTTGCGGGTGCTATCGTTTGCGAATGACGGTGACGGGTATTATCGTTTGCGAGTAACGGTGCTTTTGCGGGAGTAATCGTCCGCGAATAACGGTACTTTCCGGGTGCTATCATTTGCGAATAACGGTGACGGGTATTCTCGTAGGCGAATAACGGTGCTTTTGCGAGAGTAATTTGCCGCGAATAACGGTACTTTCCGGGTGCTATCATTTGCGAATAACGGTGACGGGTATTATCGTTTGCGAATAACGGTGCTTTTGCGGGAGGAATCGGCCGCGAATAACGGTATTTTGCGAGTGTTATCTTTTGCGAATAACGGTACTTTTGCGGGAGTAATCGGCCGCGAATAACGGCACTTTGCGGGTGCTATCGTTAGCGAATGACGGTGACGGGTATTATCGTTTGCGAATAACGGTGCTTTTGCGGGAGTAATCGGCCGCGAATAACGGTACTTTCCGGGTGCTATCATTTGCGAATAACGGTGACGGGTATTATCGTAGGCGAATAACGGTTCTTTTGCGGGAGTAATCGGCCGCGAATAACGGTATTTTCCGGGTGCTATCATTTGCGAATAACGGTGACGGGTATTATCGTTTGCGAATAACGGTGCTTTTGCGGGAGTAATCGGCCGTGAATAACGGTGCTTGGCGGGTGCTACAGCCGCAAATAACGCTGCTTTGATGGGTGCTATCGTTTGCGAATAACGGTCAGGGTTCCCAGCTTTTCATGGAAACAAAATTCTCTTAGTTTTCCCTGATTAATTTCCCAAATTCCCTGAGAAATATTTTCCCCATGACAGGGTTGTAGCAATTAAAACAATAAGCTACATGTTCATAGGTAACTTGCGCAAATGCACGCAATGGCCTCCCTTCTCCCCTTACAGCCATCCATTCCTCACCATACATGAATGCAATTACCTATACAAACATCGAGTGAACATTAATAATAGTAGAACATTTCTACACACTATAAGATGTTAGACTCTGTCCTGTGCAGTCCAAATATTTTATTTAGGCAGTTGAATAACAGCTCAAACTGTCTTTCCATTATTTAAATCTGTCCGAGCTTTCCTATGGGCAGAGTAAAATATCAGTTTAATGTTTCTGAATTACTATTTCCAAATCGAAGGCCAAATGATGCAATTGTCCTTTACACGTTCTTCAAGGAGTCTAATAGTTTAGTTACAATGTCCTTCTGCTTTTTGATGTCTGTCTCCATTTCCTTGGCAACCACTGGCCAGAAGGTGTGTGTTCAGAATTCATAGTCACATTGCATGCAGTTATGAAAAAATCGGTCCTGATAAGATTTCAAGCTATTCTAGGTAAGCCCTTAATGAGGAGTTAAGAAGGAAAATGTGCATGTCTGGTGTGCACTGAAAAGCCAACATAGCCAACCACATGTGACTTCTCTCTTGCTACTCAATTTCCCTGAGCTTTCCTTGATGTTCGGCATTTCTCTCAAATTCCCTGAGTTTTCACTGACTGAAAAACTGGAAAATCATTTTCCCTGATTTCCCGGAGTGGCTGGGAACCCTGGTGTTATCGTCCGCAGATAACGGTACTTTGCCGGTGTTATCGTCCACGAATAACGGTGCTTTGTGGGTGCTATCATTTGCGAAATACGGTGACGGGTGTTAGCGTTTGCGAATAACGGCGCTTTGCGGATATTATCGTCTGCGAATAACGGTACTTTGCGGGTGTTATCGTTTGCGAATAACGGTGCTTTTGCGGGAGTAATCGGAAGCGAATAACGGAACTTTGCGGGTGCTATCATTTGCGAATAACGGTGACGGGTATTGTCGTTTGCGAATAACGATGCCCTTGCGGGAGTAATCGGCCACAATACCGGTAAGTTGCGGGTGCTATCATTTGCGAATAACGGTGAGGGTTATTATCGTTTGCGAATAACGGCGCTTTGCGGATGCTATCGTCTGCGACTAACGGTACCTTGCGGGTGTTATCGTTTGCGAATAACGGTGCATTTGCGGGAGTAATCGGCCTCGAATAACGGTACTTTCCGGGTGCAATAATTTGCCAATAACGGTGACGGGTATTATCGTTTGCGAATAACGGTGCTTTTCCGGGAGTAATCGGCCGCGAATAACGGTACTTTGCCGGTGCTATCGTTTGCGAATGACGGGAACGGGTATTATCGTTTGCGAATAACGGTGCTTTTGCGGGAGTAATCGTCCGCGAATAACGGTACTTTCCGGGTGCTATCATTTGCGAATAACGGTGACGGGTATTATCGAAGGCGAATAACGGTGCTTTTGCGAGAGTAATTTGGCGCGAATAACGGTACTTTCCGGGTGCTATCATTTGCGAATAACGGTGACGGGTATTATCGTTTGCGAATAACGGTGCTTTTGCGGGAGGAATCGGCCGCGAATAACGGTATTTTGCGAGTGTTATCGTTTGCGAATAACGGTACTTTTGCGGGAGTAATCGGCCGCGAATAACGGCACTTTGCGGGTGTTATCGTTTGCGAATGACGGTGACGGGTATTATCGTTTGCGAATAACGGTGCTTTTGCGGGAGTAATCGGCCGCGAATAACGGTACTTTCCGGGTGCTATCATTTGCGAATAACGGTGACGGGTATTATCGTAGGCGAATAACGGTTCTTTTGCGGGAGTAATCGGCCGCGAATAACGGTATTTTCCGGGTGCTATCATTTGCGAATAACGGTGACGGGTATTATCGTTTGCGAATAACGGTGCATTTGCGGGAGTAATCGGCCTCGAATAACGGTACTTTCCGGGTGCTATAATTTGCCAATAACGGTGACGGGTATTATCGTTTGCGAATAACGGTGCTTTTCCGGGAGTAATCGGCCGCGAATAACGGTACTTTCCGGGTGCTATCGTTTGCGAATGACGGTGACGGCTATTATCGTTTGCGAGTAACGGTGCTTTTGCGGGAGTAATCGTCCGCGAATAACGGTACTTTGCGGGTGCTATCATTTGCGAATAACGGTGACGGGTATTATCGTTTGCGAATAACGGTGCTTTTGCGGGAGGAATCGGCCGCGAATAACGGTATTTTGCGAGTGTTATCGTTTGCGAATAGCGGTAATTTTGCGGGAGTAATCGGCCGCGAATAACGGCACTTTGCGGGTTCTATCGTTTGCGAATGACGGTGACGGGTATTATCGTTTGCGAATAACGGTGCTTTTCCGGGAGTAATCGGCCGCGAATAACGGTACTTTCCGGGTGCTATCATTTGCGAATAACGGTGACGGGTATTATCGTAGGCGAATAGCGGTGCTTTTGCGGGAGTTATCGGCCGAGAATAACGGTATTTTCCGGGTGCTATCATTTGCGAATAACTGTGACGGGTATTATCGTTTGCGAATAACGGTGCTTTTGCGGGAGTAATCGGCCGTGAATAACGGTGCTTGGCGGGTGCTACGGCCGCAAATAACGCTGCTTTGATGGGTGCTATCGTTTGCGAATAACGGTCAGGGTTCCCAGCTTTTCATGGAAACAAAATTCCCTTAGTTTTCCCTGATTAATTTCCCAAATTCCCTGAGAAATATTTTCTCCATGACAGGGTTGTAGCAATTAGAACAATAAGCTACATGTTCATAGGTAACTTGCGCAAATGCACGCAATGGCCTCCCTTCTCCCCTTACAGCCATCCATTCCTCACCATACATGAATGCAATTACCTATACAAACATCGAGTGAACATTAATAATAGTAGAACATTTCTACACACTATAAGATGTTAGACTCTGTCCTGTGCAGTCCAGATATTTTATTTAGGCAGTTGAATAACAGCTCAAACTGTCTTTCCATTATTTAAATCTGTCCGAGCTTTCCTATGAACAGAGTAAAATATCAGTTTAATGTTTCTGAATTACTGTTTCCAAATCGAAGGCCAAATGATGCAATTGTCCTTTACACGTTCTTCAAGGAGTCTAATAGTTTAGTTACAATGTCCTTCTGCTTTTTGATGTCTGTCTCTATTTCCTTGGCAACCACTGGCCAGAAGGTGTGTGTTCAGAATTCATAGTCACATTGCATGCAGTTATGAAAAAATCGGTCCTGATAAGATTTCAAGCTATTCTAGGTGAGCCCTTAATGAGGAGTTAAGAAGGAAAATGTGCATGTCTGGTGTGCACTGAAAAGCCAACATAGCCAACCACATGTGACTTCTCTCTTGCTACTCAATTTCCCTGAGCTTTCCGTGATGTTCGCCATTTCTCTCAAATTCCCTGAGTTTTCACTGACTGAAAAACTGGAAAATCATTTTCCCTGATTTCCCGGAGTGGCTGGGAACCCTGGTGTTATCGTCCGCAGATAACGGTACTTTGCCGGTGTTATCGTCCACGAATAACGGTGCTTTGTGGGTGCTATCATTTGCGAAATACGGTGACGGGTGTTAGCGTTTGCGATTAACGGTGCCTTTGCGGGAGTAATCGGCCGCGAATAACGGTACTTTGCGGGTGCTATCATTTGCGAATAACGGTGACGGGTGTTATCGTTTGCGAATAACGGCGCTTTGCGGATATTATCGTCTGCGACTAACGATACTTTGCGGGTGTTATCGTTTGCGAATAACGGTGCTTTTGCGGGAGTAATCGGAAGCGAATAACGGAACTTTGCGGGTGCTATCATTTGCGAATAACGGTGACGGGTATTGTCGTTTGCGAATAATGGTGCCCTTGCGGGAGTAATCGGCCACAATAACGGTAAGTTGCGGGTGCTATCATTTGCGAATAACGGTGAGGGTTATTATCGTTTGCGAATAACGGCGCTTTGCGGATGCTATCGTCTGCGACTAACGGTACCTTGCGGGTGTTATCGTTTGCGAATAACGGTGCATTTGCGGGAGTAATCGGCCTCGAATAACGGTACTTTCCGGGTGCTATAATTTGCCAATAACGGTGACGGATATTATCGTTTGCGAATAACGGTGCTTTTCCGGGAGTAATCGGCCGCGAATAACGGTACTTTGCGGGTGCTATCGTTTGCGAATGACGGTGACGGGTATTATCGTTTGCGAATAACGGTGCTTTTGCGGGAGTAATCGTCCGCGAATAACGGTACTTTCCGGGTGCTATCATTTGCGAATAACGGTGACGGGTATTATCGTAGGCGAATAACGGTGCTTTTGCGGGAGTAATTTGCCGCGAATAACGGTACTTTGCGGGTGCTATCATTTGCGAATAACGGTGACGGGTATTATCGTTTGCGAATAACGGTGCTTTTGCGGGAGGAATCGGCCGCGAATAACGGTATTTTGCGAGTGTTATCGTTTGCGAATAGCGGTAATTTTGCGGGAGTAATCGGCCGCGAATAACGGTCCTTTGCGGGTGCTATCATTTGCGAATAACGGTGACGGGTGTTATCGTTTGCGAATAACGGCGCTTTGCGGATATTATCGTCTGCGAATAACGGTACTTTGCGGGTGTTATCGTTTGCGAATAACGGTGTTTTTGCGGGAGTAATCAGAAGCGAATAACGGAACTTTGCGGGTGCTATCATTTGCGAATAACGGTGACGGGTATTGTCGTTTGCGAATAACGGTGCCCTTGCGGGAGTAATCGGCCACAATAACGGTAAGTTGCGGGTGCTATCATTTGCGAATAACGGAGAGTGTTAATTTCGTTTGCGAATAACGGCGCTTTGCAGATGCTATCGTCTGCGACTAACAGTACCTTGCGGATGTTATCGTAGGCGAATAACGGTGCTTTTCCGGGAGTAATCGGCCGCGAATACCGGTACTTTGCGGGTGCTATCGTTTGCGAATGACGGTGACGGGTATTATCGTTTGCGAGTAACGGTGCTTTTGCGGGAGTAATCGTCCGCGAATAACGGTACTTTCCGGGTGCTATCATTTGCGAATAACGGTGACGGGTATTATCGTAGGCGAATAACGGTGCTTTTGCGAGAGTAATTTGCCGCGAATAACGGTACTTTGCGGGTGCTATCATTTGCGAATAACGGTGACGGGTATTATCGTTTGCGAATAACGGTGCTTTTGCGGGAGGAATCGGCCGCGAATAACGGTATTTTGCGAGTGTTATCTTTTGCGAATAACGGTACTTTTGCGGGAGTAATCGGCCGCGAATAACGGCACTTTGCGGGTGCTATCGTTTGCGAATGACGGTGACGGGTATTATCGTTTGCGAATAACGGTGCTTTTGCGGGAGTAATCGGCCGCGAATAACGGTACTTTCCGGGTGCTATCATTTGCGAATAACGGTGACGGGTATTATCGTATGCGAATAACGGTTCTTTTGCGGGAGTAATCGGCCGCGAATAACGGTATTTTCCGGGTGCTATCATTTGCGAATAGCGGTGACGGGTATTATCGTTTGCGAATAACGGTGCTTTTGCGGGAGTAATCGGCCGTGAATAACGGTGCTTGGCGGGTGCTACAGCCGCAAATAACGCTGCTTTGATGGGTGCTATCGTTTGCGAATAACGGTCAGGGTTCCCAGCTTTTCATGGAAACAAAATTCTCTTAGTTTTCGCTGATTAATTTCCCAAATTCCCTGAGAAATATTTTCTCCATGACAGGGTTGTAGCAATTAAAACAATAAGCTACATGTTCAGGTAACTTGCGCAAATGCACGCAATGGCCTCCCTTCCCCCCTTACAGCCATCCATTCCTCACCATACATGAATGCAATTACCTATACAAACATCGAGTGTACATTAATAATAGTAGAACATATCTACACACTATAAGATGTTAGACTCTGTCCTGTGCAGTCCAAATATTTTATTTAGGCAGTTGAATAACAGCTCAAACTGTCTATCCATTATTTAAATCTGTCCGAGCTTTCCTATGAATAGAGTAAAATATCAGTTTAATGTTTCTGAATTACTGTTTCCAAATCGAAGGCCAAATGATGCAATTGTCCTTTACACGTTCTTCAAGAGTCTAATAGTTTAGTTACAATGTCCTTCTGCTTTTTGATGTCTGTCTCCATTTCCTTGGCAACCACTGGCCAGAAGGTGTGTGTTCAGAATTCATAGTCACATTGCATGCAGTTATGAAAAAATCGGTCCTGATAAGATTTCAAGCTATTAATTCTAGGTAAGCCCTTAATGAGGAGTTAATAAGGAAAATGTGCATGTCTGGTGTGCACTGAAAAGCCAACATAGCCAAACACATGTGACTTCTCTCTTGCTACTCAATTTCCCTGAGCTTTCGTTGATGTTCGGCATTTCTCTCAAATTCTCTGAGTGTTCACTGACTGAAAAACTGGACAATCATTTTCCCTGATTTCCCGGAGTGGCTGGGAACCCTGGTGTTATCGTCCGCAGATAACGGTACTTTGCCGGTGTTATCGTCCACGAATAACGGTGCTTTGTGGGTGCTATCATTTGCGAAAAACGGTGACGGGTGTTAGCGTTTGCGATTAACGGTGCCTTTACGGGAGTAATCGGCCGCGAATAACGGTACTTTGCGGGTGCTATCATTTGCGAATAACGGTGACGGGTGTTATCGTTTGCGAATAACGGCGCTTTGCGGATATTATCGTCTGCGAATAACGGTACTTTGCGGGTGTTATCGTTTGCGAATAACGGTGCTTTTGCGGGAGTAATCGGAAGCGAATAACGGAACTTTGCGGGTGCTATCATTTGCGAATAACGGTGACGGGTATTGTCGTTTGCGAATAACGGTGCCCTTGCGGGAGTAATCGGCCACAATAACGGTAAGTTGCGGGTGCTATCATTTGCGAATAACGGTGGGTGTTAATTTCGTTTGCGAATAACGGCGCTTTGCAGATGCTATCGTCTGCGACTAGCGGTACCTTGCGGGTGTTATCGTTTGCGAATAACGGTGCATTTGCGGGAGTAATCGGCCTCGAATAACGGTACTTTCCGGGTGCTATAATTTGCCAATAACGGTGACGGGTATTATCGTTTGCGAATAACGGTGCTTTTCCGGGAGTAATCGGCCGCGAATAACGGTACTTTGCGGGTGCTATCGTTTGCGAAAGACGGTGACGGGTATTATCGTTTGCGAATAACGGTGCTTTTGCGGGAGTAATCGTCCGCGAATAACGGTACTTTCCGGGTGCTATCATTTGCGAATAACGGTGACGGGTATTATCGTAGGCGAATAACGGTGCTTTTGCGAGAGTAATTTGCCGCGAATAACGGTACTTTCCGGGTGCTATCATTTGCGAATAACGGTGACGGGTATTATCGTTTGCGAATAACGGTGCTTTTGCGGGAGGAATCGGCCGCGAATAACGGTATTTTGCGAGTGTTATCTTTTGCGAATAACGGTACTTTTGCGGGAGTAATCGGCCGCGAATAACGGCACTTTGCGGGTGCTATCGTTTGCGAATGACGGTGACGGGTATTATCGTTTGCGAATGACGGTGACGGGTATTATCGTTTGCGAATAACGGTGCTTTTGCGGGAGTAATCGGCCGCGAATAACGGTACTTTCCGGGTGCTATCATTTGCGAATAACGGTGACGGGTATTATCGTAGGCGAATAACGGTTCTTTTGCGGGAGCAATCGGCCGTGAATAACGGTATTTTCCGGGTGCTATCATTTGTGAATAACGGTGACGGGTATTATCGTTTGCGAATAACGGTGCTTTTGCGGGAGTAATCGGCCGTGAATAACGGTGCTTGGCGGGTACTACAGCCGCAAATAACGCTGCTTTGATGGGTGCTATCGTTTGCGAATAACGGTCAGGGTTCCCAGCTTTTCATGGAAACAAAATTCTCTTAGTTTTCCCTGATTAATTTCCCAAATTCCCTGAGAAATATTTTCTCCATGACAGGGTTGTAGCAATTAAAACAATAAGCTACATGTTCATAGGTAACTTGCACGCAATGGCCTCCCTTCTCCCCTTACAGCCATCCATTCCTCACCATACATGAATGCAATTACCTATACAAACATCGAGTGTACATTAATAATAGTAGAACATTTCTACACACTATAAGATGTTAGACTCTGTCCTGTGCAGTCCAAATATTTTATTTAGGCAGTTGAATAACAGCTCAAACTGTCTTTCCATTATTTAAATCTGTCCGAGCTTTCCTACGAACAGAGTAAAATATCAGTTTAATGTTTCTGAATTACTGTTTCCAAACCGAAGGCCAAATGATGCAATTGTTCTTACACGTTCATCAAGGAGTCTAATAGTTTAGTTACAATGTCTTTCTGCTTTTTGATGTCTGTCTCCATTTCCTTGGCAACCACTGGCCAGAAGGTGTGTGTTCAGAATTCATAGTCACATTGCATGCAGTTATGAAAAAATCGGTCCTGATAAGATTTCAAGCTATTCTAGGTAAGCCCTTAATGAGTAGTTAAGAAGGAAAATGTGCATGTCTGGTGTGCACTGAAAAGCCAACATAGCCAACCACATGTGACTTCTCTCTTGCTACTCAATTTCCCTGAGCTTTCCTTGATGTTCGGCATTTCTCTCAAATTCCCTGAGTTTTCACTGACTGAAAAACTGGAAAATCATTTTCCCTGATTTCCCGGAGTGGCTGGGAACCCTGGTGTTATCGTCCGCAGATAACGGTACTTTGCCGGTGTTATCATCCACGAATAACGGTGCTTTGTGGGTGCTATCATTTGCGAAATACGGCGACGGATGTTAGCGTTTGCGATTAACGGTGCCTTTGCGGGAGTAATCGGCCGCGAATAACGGTACTTTGCGGGTGCTATCATTTGCGAATAACGGTGACGGGTGTTATCGTTTGCGAATAACGGCGCTTTGCGGATATTATCGTCTGCGAATAACGGTACTTTGCGGGTGTTATCGTTTGCGAATAACGGTGCTTTTGCGGGAGTAATCGGAAGCGAATAACGGAACTTTGCGGGTGCTATCATTTGCGAATAACGGTGACGGGTATTGTCGTTTGCGAATAATGGTGCTCTTGCGGGAGTAATCGGCCACAATAACGGTAAGTTGCGGGTGCTATCATTTGCGAATAACGGTGAGGGTTATTATCGTTTGCGAATAACGGCGCTTTGCGGATGCTATCGTCTGCGACTAACGGTACCTTGTGGGTGTTATCGTTTGCGAATAACGGTGCATTTGCGGGAGTAATCGGCCTCGAATAACGGTACTTTCTGGGTGCTATAATTTGCCAATAACGGTGACGGGTATTATCGTTTGCGAATAACGGTGCTTTTCCGGGAGTAATCGGCCGCGAATAACGGTACTTTCCGGGTGCTATCGTTTGCGAATGACGGTGACGGGTATTATTGTTTGCGAATAACGGTGCTTTTGCGAGAGTAATCGTCCGCGAATAACGGTACTTTCCGGGTGCTATCATTTGCGAATAGCGGTGAAGGGTATTATCGTAGGCGCATAACGGTGCTTTTGCGGGAGTAATTTGCCACGAATAACGATACTTTGCGGGTGCTATCATTTGCGAATAACGGTGACGGGTATTATCGTTTGCGAATAACGGTGCTTTTGCGGGAGGAATCGGCCGCGAATAACGGTATTTTGCGAGTGTTATCGTTTGCGAATAACGGTAATTTTGCGGGAGTAATCGGCCGCGAATAACGGCACTTTGCGGGTGCTATCGTTTGCGAATGACGGTGACGGGTATTATCGTTTGCGAATAACGGTGCTTTTGCGGGAGTAATCGGCCGCGAATAACGGTACTTTCCGGGTGCTATCATTTGCGAATAACGGTGACGGGTATTACCGTAGGCGAATAACGGTGCTTTTGCTGGAGTAATCGGCCGCGAATAACGGTATTTTCCGGGTGCTATCATTTGCGAATAACGGTGACGGGTATTATCGTTTGCGAATAACGGTGCTTTTGCGGGAGTAATCGGCCGTGATTAACGGTGCTTGGCGGGTGCTACGGCCGCAAATAACGCTGCGTGGATGGGTGCTATCGTTAGCGAATAACGGTCAGGGTTCCCAGCTTTTCATGGAAACAAAATTCCCTTAGTTTTCCCTGATTAATTTCCCAAATTCCCTGAGAAATATTTTCTCCATTACAGGGTTGTAGCAATTAAAACAAAAAAGCTACATGTTCATAGGTAACTTGCGCAAATGCACGCAATGGCATCCCTTCTCCCCTTACAGCCATCCATTCCTCACCATACATGAATGCAATTACCTAGACAAACATCGAGTGTACATTAATAATAGTAGAACATTTCAACACACTATAAGATGTTAGACTCTGTCCTGTGCAGTCCAAATATTTTATTTAGGCAGTTGGATAACAGCTCAAACTGTCTTTCCATTATTTAAATCTGTCCGAGCTTTTTGAACAGAGTAAAATATCAGTTTAATGTTTCTGAATTACTGTTTCCAAATCGAAGGCCAAATGATGCAATTGTCCTTTACACGTTCTTCAAGGAGTCTAATAGTTTAGTTACAATGTCCTTCTGCTTTTTGATGTCTGTCTCCATTTCCTTGGCAACCACTGGCCTGAAGGTGTGTGTTCAGAATTCATAGTCACATTGCATGCAGTTATGAAAAAATCGGTCCTGATAAGATTTCAAGCTATTCTAGGTAAGCCCTTAATGAGGAGTTAAGCAGGAAAATGTGCATGTCTGCACTGAAAAGCCAACATAGCCAACCACATGTGACTTCTCTCTTGCTACTCAATTTCCCTGAGCTTTCCTTGATGTTCGGCATTTCTCTCAAATTCCCTGCGTTTTCACTGACTGAAAAACTGGAAAATCATTTTCCCTGATTTCCCGGAGTGGCTGGGAAACCTGGTGTTATCTTCCGCAGGTAACGTTACTTTGCCGGTGTTATCGTCCACGAATAACGGTACTTTGCGGGTGATATCATTTGCGAATAACGGTGACGGGTGTTATCGTTTGCGAATAACGGCGCTTTGCGGATATTATCGTCTGCGAATAACGGTACTT
The DNA here is from genome assembly GCA_036873755.1 of Hanleya hanleyi. Classification (NCBI taxonomy): domain Eukaryota; kingdom Metazoa; phylum Mollusca; class Polyplacophora; order Lepidopleurida; family Hanleyidae; genus Hanleya; species Hanleya hanleyi. The sequence goes on from JAVTVY010010731.1 coordinate 20,312, forward strand.
TGCGGGTGTTATCGTTTGCGAATAACGGTGCTTTTGCGGGAGTAATCGGAAGCGAATAACGGAACTTTGCGGGTGCTATCATTTGCGAATAACGGTGACGGATGTTACCGTTTGCGAATAACGGCGCTTTGCGGATATTATCGTGTGCGACTAACGGTACCTTGCGGGTGTTATCGTTTGCGAATAACGGTGCATTTGCGGGAGTAATCGGCCGCGAATAACGGTACTTTGCGGGTGCTATAATTTGCTAATAACGGTGACGGGTATTATCGTTGGCGAATAACGGTGCTTTTCCGGGAGTAATCGGCCGCGAATAACGGTACTTTGCGGGTGCTATCGTTTGCGAATGACGGTGACGGGTATTATTGTTTGCGAATAACGGTGCTTTTGCGGGAGTAATCGTCCGCGAATAACGGTACTTTCCGGGTGCTATCATTTGCGAATAACGGTGACGGGTATTATCGTAGACGAATAACGGTGCTTTTGCGGGAGTAATTTGCCGCGAATAACGGTACTTTCCGGGTGCTATCATTTGCGAATAACGGTGACGGGTATTATCGCTTGCGAAAAGCGGTGCTTTTGCGCGAGGAATCGGCCGCGAATAACGGTATTTTGCGAGCGTTATCGTTTGCGAATAACGGTACTTTTGCGGGAGTAATCGGCCGCGAATAACCGCACTTTGCGGGTGCTATCATTTGCGAATGACGGTGACGGGTATTATCGTTTGCGAATAACGGTGCTTTTGCGGGAGTAATCGGCCGCGAATAGCGGTATTTTCTGGGTGCTATCATTTGCGAATAACAGTGACGGGTATTATCGCTTGCGAATAACGGTGCTTTTGCGGGAGTAATCGGCCGTGAATAACGGTTCTTGGGGGGTGCAACGTCCGCAAATAACGCTGCTTTGATGGGTGCTATCGTTTGCGAATAACGGTCAGGGTTCCCAGCTTTACATGGAAACAAAATTCCCAGAGTTTTCCCTGATTAATTTCCCAAATTCCATGAGAAATATTTTCTCCATGGCAGGGTTGTAGCAACTAAAACAATAAGCTACATGTTCATAGGTAACTTGCGCAAATGCGCGCAATGGCCTCCCTTCTCCCCTTACAGCCATCCATTCCTCACCATACATGAATGCAATTACCTATATACAAACATCGAGTGTACATTAATAATAGTAGAACATTTCTACACACTATAAGATGTTAGACTCTGTCCTGTGCAGTCCAAATATTTTATTTAGGCAGTTGAATAACAGCTCAAACTGTCTTTCCATTATTTAAATCTGTCCGAGCTTTCCTATGAACAGAGTAAAATATCAGTTTAATGTTTCTGAATTACTGATTCCAAATCGAAGGCCAAATGATGCAATTGTCCTTTACACGTTCTTCAAGGAGTCTAATAGTTTAGTTACAAGGAGTCTAATAGTTTAGTTACAATGTCCTGCTTTTTGATGTCTGTCTCCATTTCCTTGGCAACCCCTGGCCAGAAGGTGTGTGTTCAGAATTCATAGTCACATTGCATGCAGTTATGAAAAAATCGGTCCTGATAAGATTTCAAGCTATTCTAGGTAAGCCCTTAATGAGGAGCTAAGAAGGAAAATGTGCATGTCTGGTGTGCACTGAAAAGCCAACATAGCCAACCACATGTGACTTCTCTCTTGCTACTCAATTTCCCTGAGCTTTCCTTGATGTTCGGCATTTCTCTCAAATTCCCTGAGTTTTCAGTGACTGAAAAACTGGAAAATCATTTTCCCTGATTTCCCGGAGTGGCTGGGAACCCTGGTGTTATCGTCCGCAGATAACGGTACTTTACCGGTGTTATCGTCCACGAATAACGGTGCTTTGTGGGTGCTATCATTTGCGAAATACGGTGACGGGTGTTAGCGTTTGCGATTAACGGTGCCTTTGCGGGAGTAATCGGCCGCGAATAACGGTACTTTGCGGGTGCTATCATTTGCGAATAACGGTGACGGATGTTATCGTTTGCGAATAACGGCGCTTTGCGGATATTATCGTCTGCGAATAACGGTACTTTGCGGGTGTTATCGTTTGCGAATAACGGTGCTTTTGCGGGAGTAATCGGAAGCGAATAACGGAACTTTGCGGGTGCTATCATTTGCGAATAACAGTGACGGGTATTGTCGTTTGCGAATAACGGTGCCTTTGCGGGAGTAATCGGCCACAATAACGGTAAGTTGCGGGTGCTATCATTGCGAATAACGGTGAGGGTTATTATCGTTTGCGAATAACGGCGCTTTGCGGATGCTATCGTCTGCGACTAACGGTACCTTGCGGGTGTTATCGTTTGCGAATAACGGTGCATTTGCGGGAGTAATCGGCCTCGAATAACGGTACTTTCCGGGTGCAATAATTTGCCAATAACGGTGACGGGTATTATCGTTTGCGAATAACGGTGCTTTTCCGGGAGTAATCGGCCGCGAATAACGGTACTTTGCGGGTGCTATCGTTTGCGAATGACGGTGACGGGTATTATCGTTTGCGAATAACGGTGCTTTTGCGGGAGTAATCGTCCGCGAATAACGGTACTTTCCGGGTGCTATCATTTGCGAATAACGGTGACGGGTATTATCGTTTGCGAATAACGGTGCTTTTGCGCGAGGAATCGGCCGCGAATAACGGTATTTTGCGAGTGTTATCGTTTGCGAATAACGGTACTTTTGCGGGAGTAATCGGCTGCGAATAACGGCACTTTGCGGGTGCTATCATTTGCGAATGACGGTGACGGGTATTATCGTTTGCGAATACCGGTGCTTTTGCGGGAGTAATCGGCCGCGAATAGCGGTATTTTCTGGGTGCTATCATTTGCGAATAACGGTGACGGGTATTATCGCTTGCGAATAACGGTGCTTTTGCGGGAGTAATCGGCCGTGAATAACGGTTCTTGGGGGGTGCAACGGCCGCAAATAACGCTGCTTTGATGGGTGCTATCGTTTGCGAATAACGGTCAGGGTTCCCAGCTTTTCATGGAAACAAAATTCCCAGAGTTTTCCCTGATTAATTTCCCAAATTCCATGAGAAATATTTTCTCCATGGCAGGGTTGTAGCAACTAAAACAATAAGCTACATGTTCATAGGTAACTTGCGCAAATGCGCGCAATGGCCTCCCTTCTCCCTTACAGCCATCCATTCCTCACCATACATGAATGCAATTACCTATATACAAACATCGAGTGTACATTAATAATAGTAGAACATTTCTACACACTATAAGATGTTAGACTCTGTCCTGTGCAGTCCAAATATTTTATTTAGGCAGTTGAATAACAGCTCAAACTGTCTTTCCATTATTTAAATCTGTCCGAGCTTTCCTATGAACAGAGTAAAATATCAGTTTAATGTTTCTGAATTACTGATTCCAAATCGAAGGCCAAATGATGCAATTGTCCTTTACACGTTCTTCAAGGAGTCTAATAGTTTAGTTACAAGGAGTCTAATAGTTTAGTTACAATGTCCTGCTTTTTGATGTCTGTCTCCATTTCCTTGGCAACCCCTGGCCAGAAGGTGTGTGTTCAGAATTCATAGTCACATTGCATGCAGTTATGAAAAAATCGGTCCTGATAAGATTTCAAGCTATTCTAGGTAAGCCCTTAATGAGGAGCTAAGAAGGAAAATGTGCATGTCTGGTGTGCACTGAAAAGCCAACATAGCCAACCACATGTGACTTCTCTCTTGCTACTCAATTTCCCTGAGCTTTCCTTGATGTTCGGCATTTCTCTCAAATTCCCTGAGTTTTCAGTGACTGAAAAACTGGAAAATCATTTTCCCTGATTTCCCGGAGTGGCTGGGAACCCTGGTGTTATCGTCCGCAGATAACGGTACTTTACCGGTGTTATCGTCCACGAATAACGGTGCTTTGTGGGTGCTATCATTTGCGAAATACGGTGACGGGTGTTAGCGTTTGCGATTAACGGTGCCTTTGCGGGAGTAATCGGCCGCGAATAACGGTACTTTGCGGGTGCTATCATTTGCGAATAACGGTGACGGGTGTTATCGTTTGCGAATAACGGCGCTTTGCGGATATTATCGTCTGCGAATAACGGTACTTTGCGGGTGTTATCGTTTGCGAATAACGGTGCTTTTGCGGGAGTAATCGGAAGCGAATAACGGAACTTTGCGGGTGCTATCATTTGCGAATAACGGTGACGGGTATTGTCGTTTGCGAATAACGGTGCCTTTGCGGGAGTAATCGGCCACAATATCGGTAAGTTGCGGGTGCTATCATTTGCGAATAACGGTGAGGGTTATTATCGTTTGCGAATAACGGCGCTTTGCGGATGCTATCGTCTGCGACTAACGGTACCTTGCGGGTGTTATCGTTTGCGAATAACGGTGCATTTGCGGGAGTAATCGGCCTCGAATAACGGTACTTTCCGGGTGCTATAATTTGCTAATAACGGTGACGGGTATTATCGTTTGCGAATAACGGTGCTTTTCCGGGAGTAATCGGCCGCGAATAACGGTACTTTGCGGGTGCTATCGTTTGCGAATGACGGTGACGGGTATTATCGTTTGCGAATAACGGTGCTTTTGCGGGAATAATCGTCCGCGAATAACGGTACTTTCCGGGTGCTATCATTTGCGAATAACGGTGACGGGTAATATCGTAGGCGAATAACGGTGCTTTTGCGGGAGTAATTTGCCGCGAATAACGGTACTTTCCGGGTGCTATCATTTGCGAATAACGGTGACGGATATTATCGTTTGCGAATAACGGTGCTTTTGCGCGAGGAATCGGCCGCGAATAACGGTATTTTGCGAGTGTTATCGTTTGCGAATAACGGTACTTTTGCGGGAGTAATCGGCTGCGAATAACGGCACTTTGCGGGTGCTATCATTTGCGAATGACGGTGACGGGTATTATCGTTTGCGAATACCGGTGCTTTTGCGGGAGTAATCGGCCGCGAATAGCGGTATTTTCTGGGTGCTATCATTTGCGAATAACGGTGACGGGTATTATCGCTTGCGAATAACGGTGCTTTTGCGGGAGTAATCGGCCGTGAATAACGGTTCTTGGGGGTGCAACGGCCGCAAATAACGCTGCTTTGATGGGTGCTATCGTTTGCGAATAACGGTCAGGGTTCCCACCTTTTCATGGAAACAAAATTCCCTGAGTTTTCCCTGATTAATTTCCCCAATTCCATGAGAAATATTTACTCCATGACAGGGTTGTAGCAACTAAAACAATAAGCTACATGTTCATAGGTAACTTACGCAAATGCGCGCAATGGCCTCCCTTCTCCCCTTACAGCCATCCATTCCTCACCATACATGAATGCAATTACCTATACAAACATCGAGTGTACATTAAGAATAGCAGAACATTTCAACACACTATAAGATGTTAGACTCCTGTGCATCCAAATATTTTATTTAGACAGTTGAATAACAGTTCAAACTGTCTTTCCATGCTTTACATCTGTCCGAGCTTTCCTATGAACACAGAAAACTACCAGTTAATGGTTCTGAATTACTGTTTCCAATTCGAATGCCAGATGATTCAAGTGTCCTTTAAACTTTCTTCGAGGAGTCTAACAGTTTAGTTACAATGTCCTCCTGCTTTTTGATGTCTGTCTCCATTTCCTTGGCAACCACTGGCCAGAAGGTGTGTGTTCAGAATTCATAGTCACATTGCATAATATTATGCAGTTATGAAAAAATTGGTCCCGATAAGATTTCAAGCTATGCTAGGTAAGCCCTTAATGAGGAGTTAAGAAGAAAAATGTTCATGCCTGGTGTGCACTAAAAAGCCAACATAGCCAACCACATGTGACTCATCTCTTGCTACTCAATTTCCCTGAGTTTTCCCTGACTGAAAAACTGGAAAATCATTCTCCCTGATTTCCCCGAGTGGCCGAGAACCCTAGTGTTATCGTCCTCGAATAACGGTACTTTGCGAGTGTTATCGTCAACGAATAACGGTGCTTTGCGGGCGCTATCATTTGCGAAAAACGGTGACGGGTGTTATCGTTTGCGATTAACGGTGCTTTGCGGGTGTTATTGTTAGCGAATAACGGCGCTTTGCGGATGTTATCCTCTGCGAATAACGGTACTTTGCGGGTGTTATCGTTTGCGAATAACGCTGCTTTTGCGGGAGTAATCGGCCGCGAATAGCGGTACTTTGCGGTTGCTATCATTTGCGAGTAACGATGACGGGTGTTATCGTTTGCGAATAACGGCGCTTTGCGGATGTTATCGTCTGCGAATAACGGTACTTTACGGGTATTATCGTTTGCGAATAACGGTGCTTTTGCGGGAGTAATCGGCCGAGAATAACGGTACTTTGCGGGTGTTACGGACGCGAATAAAGCTGCTTTGATGGGTGTTAGCGTTTGCGAATAACGGTGCTTTGCGAGTGTTATTGTTTGCGAATAACGGCGATTTGCGGGTGTTATCGTTCACGAATAACGGTGCTTTGTGTGAGCTATCATTTGCGAATAAAGGTGACGGGTGTTATCGTTTACTAATAACCGTGCTTTGCGGGTGTTAGTGTTTGCGAATAACGGTATATTCCGGGTGTTATCGTCCGCGAATAACGGTGCTTTGCGGGTGTCACAGAAACAGTCTGTACAAAGATCACAGGAACAATCTGTGCATGGATGACAGGAACAAACTGCACATGGGTCACAAGGACAATCTGCAAAAGGATTACATAAATAATATGCACAAGGATCACATAAATAATATGCACAATGATCACATAAATAATCTGCACAAGGATCACATAAATAATATGCACAATGATCACATAAATAATATGCACAATGATCACATAAATAATCTGCACAAGGATCAGATAAATAATATGCAAAATGATCACAAATAATGTGCACAAGGATCAGATAAATAATATGCACAATGATCACATAAATAATCCACACAAGGATCACATAAATAATATGCAGAATGATCACATAAATAATCTGCAAAAGGATCACCAGGACAATTTTAACTGGTGTTCGAGACTCAACAATGAGATTTTGAATGGAAAAGTAATTGTTTTACCATTTTAGCAGTGAAATGATTACCAAGGTGGGATGAATTTGAAGGACCCATAATACTCACTTGTCATAGGGGACTATGGCGTTGGTCTGAGCTTGGACACCATCGTATCTCTGCATAGCTTGTGGATGCTGCTGGAAATTATCTGCGCCAGGACACACTGCAGCAAGGCTGTACCACCTTCCTGCTCCATAAACTAGGAGAATAAAACACAGCTGTGGTGAAATGTCATGTTACATTCCGAAAAGCCGATCGTTAATTTCACAAATAGGTGTTCTTGGTTTTAGGATGCATCTACCTCCTGATTGTGTTAAACATGTACAATGCCAGTGAGGGTTTACCTTAAAATCATGATGAATGATAGCCTGTGTTAACACAGAGAGAATATTCTCACATATAAACTTTGAGAAGAAATTGTCTAGCCTAACAAATTATTATGGATAACAGCTTTATTTATTAGCTGGTGACATTCTGCTGTAATTACTTACAGTGTTACATCACCCGTTAATAAACAAAGAAGTTGTTATGCATAATAATTTGTTTGGTTACTAACTTCCAACTTCTAAAATGCCTCTCAAAGAACAAGTTTTTGCTGAAAATGTTTCAAAGTGAAAGTCCAGCAACTTTCATTGGCTGATTCACATGTAACTGGTTGATAAATTATTGCCCTAAACCAATTTCTATCCGTTGGTGTTGCTGTCTAATTTGTGGCTCTGCTCCGTAGCCAATTTTGGTCACTTGGTAGTATCCGGTATCCCACAGGTAACAATTATACAAAAAATACTTGGTATTTGCACAACGTATTTACATCTCCGGTTCCGGTACCCAGTCGTGCAAGTGTGTGCCATATCAAAATAAAACTCAAAACATATACGGTATACAGTTTGTGTTCCATTATTTATGCTGGTTGGAGTCACATTTGGGGATTACGTAAATTGGCTTTTTTGTGTTCTCTCTGGATCTTGTTCATAGCTTTACATGTATTGGCAAGATCGTATTATAGTACCCTATGTTTTTTCATCGATTACTCTCCCCTGACTGGATGTGTTCTCCTTCTCAGAGGATTCACACGCTCTTATACTAATCGTCTTATAGTACCCCAAAGCCTCAAACACCCAGTCACTCCCAATATTAAATTATCGTGTAGGGTACTATAACACGATTAGTATATAGAGTGTTGATGGATATAAAATATATCTCATTAGTTATTTATTGATTATTTTTTTTTATTGATTTTTTTTTTTTTAATTAATTTACATATTGAAAAGGTGATCCCTCATACTATAATACTCTTTTCAATATGTAGTTTCTCTATAAGAAAGGATTTGAACAATTTCATTTCTCTATAACAGGGTTTTGAAACGTCTTCTAAGGAAACGGTATTTCAAATAGGTAATTGTGCAACATTGTAACGAACTTTGATCACTGGTTTGTTAAAATGTATATAGAGCGTTGATGACTTCGTCGCTCTTATACTAATCGTGTTATAGAACCACAAAGCCCGAAACACCCAGTCACTCCTAATGTTAAATTACTGCTTGGGGTACTAAAACACGATTAGTATAGAGCGTTGATGACTTCGTCGCTCTTATACTAATCGTGTTGTAGTACCCCAAAGCCTCAAACACCCAGTCACTCCTAATGCTAAATTATCGTTTGGGGTACTATTTAATTCAGCAATATTGCTAACACGTGCACTGCCGATGAGATAATATGGAGTCTCTTACTCATTGTCGCAAATAGCGCTTAAAATAGTTACATTCCCAATGAATTAAATATGATACCCAATTATATCAAAACACTCGTATAACTGTGTAAGTATAGTCCGTACTATAAATGTTTAATATTCCATATCATTTTCAGTCCTGTTGGACATTTGAAGATCTATCTGTGGAAATAGTACCCCAAAGCCTCAAACACCCAGTCACACCTAATGATAAATTACTGTTTGGGGTACTATAACACGATTAGTATAAGAGCGTTGATGACTTCGTCGCTCTTATACTAATCGTGTTATAGTACCCCAAAGCCTCAAACACCCAGTCACTCCTAATGTTAAATGATCCTTTGGGGTACTATAACACGATTAGTATATAGAGCGACGATGAAATATATCGCTTTTATTGAGAATAAATCTTGTTCCACATTGCCGAATCGTGGAGATTTGGAGCGAGGCAAGACTAATCGATCAAAATTACTGGGGTACTAAAACACGATCTTGCCGGGGGGGGGGAGGGAAATCAATTTCACGAAAATTACTCTCGTAAATGAACACTATAAATTAAGAATATACTGAGGATAGATACCAACAGATTTTGGAACTATTTGCAAGTCTATTATATCTGTTATACATGTGCAATATTGACAATTTTAAAACAGCCAGAACTTACCTCCAACTCTAAGCGACTGATAACAGGTGTTAGAGAGGGTCATTCTGTTGTCACTGAGAAAAATCCATGTACCTTAGAGTCTCTATGATGCTTGAAGAACGTTCTAAGTTGGATTACTTCAGCTGTCTAAAGTTTTGTAGACCTTCCATTTTGAACTCAATTTGAAACACAAAAATAAGCACTTCACAACAACCATGCACAAATTGACTCCATGCTGCATGTGTGTTTGTGAACCACTGCATATTTCTAAGTGAACAGCCACAATGGAAAACAGCTTGGACTTGGGGAGTGAGGATTCTTTTGTTCTATTGTCTATGTGGTTCTGTCATAACAATAAACCATTCAATTTTATTTTGTATTCTATTCCTTGTTGAAGGTTTGTATGGGAAGATCATAATGAATGATCTGACATGTAGGTCGTGTAACTTTATTTCTTATCATTGAGGAGCTTATTTCTATGGTACAAATGGAGTTCAAAATGGAGGGTCTAGCCCAGCTTTTGAAAGTTCTTCAGGTTTCATAGAAACATTAATGGTCATGCAATTCACTCAGTGACAACAGTATGACCCTCCTTAATACTTATTATCTGTCTCTTGGCGTTGGATTGTTATTTTGAGGTAAGTTCTAACTTTTAAAATTGTCAATATTGCACATGTATATATAGAATTTAGACATGCCAATAGTTCCATAATTTTTCGATATCTATCCTCAGTATATTCTTAATTTATAGTTTGGAAAATTTCATTTCATTTAAATAGTCATTTTCTTGGAAATCATGAGTTCCACGAAAAAGCGGACATCGCTATAAAAACAGCCCTTTTTCGCATAAAATTCACTCCACATTCTTTCGTTGACCATATATTAGCATGCTGTTTTTTTCTGCTAGCTTCCTATGATCTCCGGGGACACGTCAATAACAGAGAAGATGTTTTTTTATCGCGAAATATTTTTCCCGCAATTTTTGAACCTGAAGAACTCAGGAAATTCGAAATTGTCTAGGAAGAAAAGTTGCATTTTACTGAAAACTATACTATTTTTAAACATCTGTAGAAAAGATATGCATGTGACGGGAACTGTATACCTTGGTAAAAGTAACAGGTCAGAGTTCTAATTTTATAAGTCAAAGTGATAAATTCACCTTAGGAATATTGTTTTGGAGAAAATGTGTAATTAATAAAGATCTTTTACCGAGAAGATTTAAAAAGCGCACTCGTGATTCCGTCACGATTATTTGGTGATTCCGTCACAGACCAGATTTAAGCCCTGTGATGATCCAATCGCGTTTTTCGTCACGAACATTTCGATGCATGTTTCACTGAAAATGCTGGATCATCTGTAGATTTTTCATGGATCTGTAAACAGATGTCATAGAATAGCAATAAAACTACATGGGTATGACCACGGAACTTCAGAGTACATGGCTTTGAATAAATAAAAGTCTTCCCAACAGTGATTCCGTCACGGTGGAATTCATGAAATGATCTTTTTTTGGTGGGATCAGTCCGTACTATACACACACCCTTAATACATATAGGACGAAAGTAACTCCGAATATACTTAGAAAAGACATCTTGTGATTCAATATTTCAACATATATTTATGCCATCGCCAGGAATATTTACAATGAGACAACTCCAGTATTTAACAAGGTATGTACACAAATGTGAGTATCAAGTCAGCCAATCAGATGTTTGGTCAAAATGGTGAGCAAAAAACTAGTGAGTAGCTTTGGGCTTTAGAGCGGCAAAAAGTCAGTATTATACAAGTAGTGTTCACAGTGAAGATATCCAGACTATTAAGGCAACACAACAACCCGGTACTTTGAGACAACACAATAATCCGGAACTGTTAGTTATACATTTATCGGAATAAAACAAGTTCCTTTGATGCTTTTAGACCATGATTTAAGTCTGGTCTGTAGCGTCTTATAGCTATAATGCCTCTCGTAAGAGGACTTCGGACCAGTGTCTAGAAGAGTCTATTATTTCACAGTTTTCTTGAATCATTAGTCCGGACATTTCGACTTTACTAATGTCAGGTTGGTTGAACAGGCTCCAGATCTGAAATCCCTCACAGTTGTCAATATGGTTACAAATGTTACCATTTCCTGTGGAATGTTCACGTGCACGTTGTTTCAAACACCTATCCGTTTTGCCGATATATTGGCTGTCACATGCCGGGCAGGTGAATTTGTAAATAATTGAACTTCTGTATTTTATAGGGGTTGGATCTTTGTTGGAAATGAAAAATCCTATTTTCTTCGTTTGTCAGAGTGTTATGAAACGCACGTCCTTTCGTTTTAGATATAACGTTTGGTTTTACATATGCATTTATGTGCGACCGTTTCACCATATTGTCATAAATAAGGTAATCTCATCCAGATTTTGGGAATGTCGGCGGTTTCATCCTGTTGTTGATTATTCCAAGGCTTGGGTTTAAATTTCTCAATGAGACGTTGTGCTGTGTGCTTCGTAAAACCATTCCACAGCATGAACTGCTTTATTTGTAGAAGTTCGTTGTTCAATAAGCCTGGGGTACAGATTTTCCAGGCTCGAGAAACAAGAGCCCTCACCCATGCAATTTTCGTGTTCCACGGTCCAAAACTATCACAGTGGACGTACTGTCCGGTATGAGTCTGTTTCCTGTATATAGACGTTCCATCATTGTTAAACTTAATGTCAAGGAAGTGCACTACTGGTCTTTTCTCGAAAGATTCAAACGTAAATTTTAATTGACGATGGAACGAGTTGAACTTTCCACGAATTTTCTGGAAGTTTTCAGGCTTGGCCAGTACGAGCGTATCATCCACAAAGCGGATGTAGAATTTAAGGATGTTATGTTCGAAAAGTTTATCCACAATGACATTTTCCATTTTTGTCATTATTATGTTTGCTAGAACTGGTCCTAGGCAGGAACCCATGGAAACGCCATCCATCTGTTTGTATAGTTGTCCGTTAAATGAGAATGGGGTCTTGGGGACAGGTGTCCTTGATTAATTTTCTCAAAGTGTTTTTCTGCGGTCTGGTGTTCAAAAGTTTGTTATTGTATATTCTGTTAAGTATGATATTAGTCACTTTGGTTAACGGAACATTTATAAAGAGGGATTCAACATCAAACGACACAAACCGATATCCTTCGTCTAAGAGGTGTTTAGGTATATCTGAATGCGTTGTGCTGCATCGAAAGAGTCTTTTACATCGTAGTCGTTTTGTGTTAGAAGGTTTAAAAGTTTAGCCAGATATTTACCTAGGCAATAGTAGGCTGTTCCAGATGTGTCGATAATTGGCCTTAGTGGCGGGATCTTGTCGAAGTCCTTATGGATCTTTGGTAGCCCATGCGCACGAGCAGGCATGATCGCGCAAGGTCTTGTCTCCTTGTATTCCTTCAGTTAATTCACCTCGTGTCTGCAGGCTGAGTAGGTACTTTTGTAGGGTAATAAAATGTGCATATAGACCGGGTCGGCTGCCAGTTTGCGGAATTTTGATCTATCAGCAAATAAACCCTCCATGGATTTGATATAATCTTGTTTCGTTAATAACACTATACCACTTCCTTTGTCGGGTTTTAGAATGACAAAGTTCTCCCGTAAACCCTTGAGAATTTTGATCCGTTTGGAGTCACCATAAAGACGTTTATCGTCGAAGTCGAGAAAGCTGCACGCCATGGCTCGAATGGAATTCTGTATTTTCTCTCTTTTCAAATAGCTGTTAAGTAAAGGTCCGGATCATCAAACACCATACCACCAATGGAATTGATAAACAGATGAAAATGGTAACTGACCGACACGAAAGGAAACTGCAACACGAGTATTCCATACTACGTGGGACCATGGAAAACCCAAATACTGTAATCACAAACCTCACCGAAAAACAGCTGACAACCGATGAAGAAGCAACTCTACGTTTTGGTTTAAAGCACGGACTAGCCACCATGCCCAAAGAGTGCGATATGATTGTTATGGCTGAATCACTATGGGACCAATTGGTACAACAAAATTTTTATAAATTTTGTTGTACCAATCATGGGCGTCGCTAGGATTTTTGAAAAGGGGGTCGATTATCATAGCACTTTAGGCGAAGGTCCAGGGGCCGCCTAGGCCCCGGAAGCTCCGGGTCCTAGATCGCCGGAGATGCGTTCTAAGCGTTTTCCCGGAATTAAATCTGAACATAATGTATGCAGATTTAGGGTTATATTATACAGCTCTGGGACCTTAGATGGCCTGAGATGCATTCTGAGCGATTTCCAACAATTAAACTAACACGTCATTTGTCAAATATCAGTATTATATTTTATTCTCTTGTCATCTTGAAAACACAATAATAATGCTTTGGGCCGATATACCTTGTAGGCTAACCCAGTGGCGTCGGAACGTAATTGAAAGTGGGGGACCACTATCACAGCCCAACAGGCGGGGGTCCAGTGGCCGCCTAGGCCCCGGAAGCTCCGGGGTCTTAGATTGCCGGAGATGCGTTCTGAACGTTTTTGCGGAAATAAAACTGATCATACTGCATGCACATTTCTGATTCTATTTTCACGATTTTTTTTTTCGCAATTATAAGCATGCATCGATATTGAAAACATCGCACCTCATGCCTTCATCCATTTGACGTTCTAGTTATATTTAAAACATACAAAACGATGACTTATAGTTCTTGGGAGGAAAACCAATATGCCTACAGATACGATTCATTCACACGAAAATAAAACAAGGAAATCCTCACAGCCCAAACAGGCGAAGGTCCACGAGCCGTTTAGGCCCCGGAAGCTCCGAAGTTCCAGATCTCCAGAGACGCGTTCTAAGAGTTTTCCCAGAAATAAATTCGAACGTAATGTATGCAGATTCATGGTTCTATTTTCACGTATGTTTCGCATCTATAAGCATTCATCGATATTGAAAAAAATCATACTTCATGCCTGAATCCATTTGACTGTTTAGTTATATTTATCACATAAAAAAAACACATACAAAAACGATGACCTTTACATCATGGAACATTAGAGCCAATATGATAGCGATTCATTTACACATAGCTAAAATGAGTGATCCTCATAGCCTGACAGGCGAGGGTCCAGGTGCCGCTTAGGCCTTGGAAGCTCCGGGGTCTCCGGTTGCCGGAGATGGGTTTTACCCATTTTCCCGGAAACAAATCTGAACACAATGTATAGATTCATGGTTCCATTTTCACATTTGTTTCGCATAAACCCGCATCGATATTGAAGAATATGCCGGAGTCCATTTGACTTCCTGGTTTGACACAAACAAAACGGGCCTATAACACACCACTACACGTCCTGGCACTCTATCTGTAATTTTTATGTTGGGGCATGGTCAGTTAGGGATGCTGAAAACTGGGTGACCAAAAGAGGTGGAGTCTCATGAACAGAGCTACAGCTCTTTCATAATCCACTTTATGACCATAAAACGGAAAGTCGTGGTAAACCCATTGTTGAGCGAACTGACGCGTCACTACTGGAACGGAGCATGCTTACGAGCCTGGAGACGGACATTTTTTATTTCTTTCTTTTCCCTTTTGCTTTTTTTTTGTTTTGTTTTTGTTTTTGTTTTCTCTGTTTTTGTTTTTGTTTTTGCTTTTTTTTTGGCTTTTTCTTCTGTTTTTTTTTGGCGCGTCCAAGGAGGAGGGTGGGGTCGTTCGCACCTGACGATTCCCCCCCCCCTTAACGACGCCCCTGCCAATTGGTTCCATGATTCAGCCATAACAATCATATCGGACTCTTTGGGCATGGTGGCTAGTCCGTGCTTTAAACCAAAACGTAGAGTTGCTTCTTCTTCGGTTGACAGCTGTTTTTCGGTGAGGTTTGTGATTACAGTATTCGGGTTTTCCATGGTCCCACGTAGTATGGAATACTCGTGTTGCAGTTTCTTCAGTTTCCTTTCGTGTCGGTCAGTTACCATTATCATCTGCTTATTAATTCCATTGGTGGTATGGTGGTTGATGATCCGGGCCTTTAACCAGGTGATACTGTTCAATAGTTCTGTTTCCAGACCATGAAGTTGACGTTTGAGTTCTTGAAATCTCGCATGTTTGTTACGTATTTCATCCTTGAGTAGTTGTCGATGGTAACGGTTTCTTAGCCTGTAGTTCTTGGATCTCAGATTCTTCCAGCGGATGAACTTGGGGTAGATGTTCAGGTCTCTACAGGAATTTAAGAACTTCAGGTCTAACTCGGCTTTTCGTAGTTTACGAAAGCACTTTTGGTACTTGGTAGTTGTCGAATCCTTAATACATGTAAGTCGAAATGTATAAACATAATAAAATAAAATGGTAAAATCATCTGATAATTCTGAGCGGCTCAATTTACATTACATATAATAGATTTGACATTCGACTAATTTTTTTTAACTCAAATTCAATAACATAAAGAAGAATCTGGCAGGCCTAATCCTATTCAGTCACTGTACACTGCCACAATGTGGTAAGAGAATTTACAGTTATTCACTCAGATGTTCTGAGGGGCGAGGCTTCCTCACCATTCGGTCTGTTCAATTCTCAGTTATACACCAACGTAGCTACAGATTGAAACTTGTGTTTCGATTTCCTGTTACTGGTAATATTCAACAGAAAGCCATTTGGAAGGGAGCACATACTCTTTTATAAAACTGGTGGTCCAAAATCATACTAGTGTATGCAATCTAATTGCAGAGAGGAAACCATAACTGCATGTGTACAGGTGAACTTAACATCAATGTAAGTTACCTGCATTATATACGCCCATTGTTTATGATAAGTTTTTAGTGAACTCAGTGGTGACCATAATTGACTAATGTCATTAAAATTAATGCAACAGATACAAGCACCAATCTTAGGAAATGAATAAAAGATTGTTAAGACAGCATGCACCATATTATAAAGACAAAATATAGCAGGAGTGTTACATCCTAAGTAAGAGATATAGAATGTTGTCTGTGATAGGAAAAGTCTCAAGTTCTCTGCCTGTACATGAATCTCTTCAACTCAGATCACCCAGACTTAACCCTACTTAGCTTGGGCGGGAACCGCAAATATTTTTCTTACCCCTTGAGCTAGAGAGCTATAACTTGGGTCAAGCTCTGTACAAATGTAAAATTTAAAACAAAAGTTTAGTGAAATTTTACTCAAGTAAGAGTGGAAATTCATCCCACTCATTACTTGATTTAGCATGTACACTCCTTGTGACCAGACATGGGTTGGTATTGCCTTTCAGCAAGATCCACCTGAAGGTGGTGCCACTGGGTCTTGTTCCAATCTTCTGTGCCTGTCCGTGGTTTCCATTCGAATTCTTCACAAGCGATAACTTCCAAATGCTTTGTCTAATAATTAGGCGTCCCTAAATGTGTTTGTCATTTTTTCTTCTTTCTGCCGCTTCTCGCTGTTAGTTTTGAATTTCATGTCGCTTTAAATGAAGGACACCATTTTCTTAAATTCGCTGTCCAGTCCTTCTATTCCACATCATATGATTAACACTAAAGCTTTTGCAGGAACCATATTTTATTTCATAAGTATAATATGAAATAACGGGCGGGGGAATTCCCGCAGTACCGAACCCGTGTTAGTTTTGAATTTCGTATCGCCTTAAATGAAGGACACCATTTTCTTAAATTCGCTGTCCAGTCCTTCTATTCCACATCATATGATTGACACTAAAGCTTTTGCAGGAACCATATTTTATTTCAGAAGTATAATATGAAATAACTGGCGGGGAAACCCCCGCAGTACCGAACGCCTGGTTTTTGAATTTCGTGTCATCTTAAATGAAGGACAACATTTCCTTCAATTTTGCTATCAAATAATTGTATCTCACATCAAATGATTTACCCTAAAGCATCTGCAGGAACCATTTGTGTCCACACGTGTAACTTACTTACTATATTAATTACAACTGAGTTTCTAAAGTTTGGGCGCACACTGGCATATGATCAATTTCCTGAATTGAATTGAATTCCACCTTGTGGTTTTTCAGACTGACAAATGATGGCATGCAGTTTTCAGTGTGGTTGTTTCATGTACAGGGAGCTTTCTATCGCTTTCGTGTCAGCACACCTACCACTACCCATCCCCAAGGCGCCGAGCCGCACCCTCTATCTCCCAAACTAGCCCTCGCCCGACCCTCATATATTGCGTTTGAGCATATATACATCTCCAATATATCTTGGCAGAAGTTGAAATTTGTGTGTTGTCTGCAATATTGGGATAATTGCAAGCGAAAAGGTTTCAATTTATCAGGCACAGACCCATGTTTTTGTATTTGGTAAATATGTCCCTTGTCTATAGATCTTGCTTGGAATTGTTTTTCGTGCCAATCCGCTTCTGGGTGGCGCCACCTCGGGCCAAGTTAAAATTGCACCTCCAGACAATAACTTTTGAAAACCTTAAGGATTCTTTCCAAATTTGGTGTGGTGGTACCTTGCCTAAGATCTGGCTTGAGAATGTTTTTCATGTTGATAGGGGACCACCTGAAAGCTAAGTTAAGTGTTTCCAGACAATAACTTTTGCAAACCTGAACCGATTCATTCCAAATTTGGTGTGTAGGTACCTCGCCTCAATTTCTCGTTTGGCATTGTTTTACATGCCGATCCACATATATGGTGCTACCTGGGGGCAAATTTATAATTATGTTTCCGGACAATAACTTTTTAATACTTGAATGAATTCCTTCCAAGTTTGGTATACATGTACCTTACCTGAAGGTTTCACTTGGTATTGTTTTTCTTGTCGATCTGTTCATAGGTGGCGCCACCTGTAGGCCAAGTTAACAATTTCTATTTCCAACGTCAAGGGATCTTGCCTCAAGATCTCAGTTGGGATTATTTGTTATGCCTATCTGCCTACACATGGCGCTACCTGAGGGCCAAGGTAAAATTGCATTTCCGGACAGTACATGTTGGACCTTAATGGATTCTTTTAAATTTGGTATGTGGGTACCTACACTCAAAGCATCTTATGGGGCCATGTTAATGATGTTTTCCCTAAGTTTTACGTTTTTACTTTCTTTACAAATAATGAAGTTTCCTTTACTAAAGATGCAAAAGGCATGCCTCCAATCGTATTCGATCGACTGTATCTAGTTTCTTCAATATTTGGCATATGCATTCCTTGTGACAAGATGTTGATTGGTATTGCGTTTCAGAAAGATCTGCCTGTAGGTGGCGCCACTAGGGTTCTTTCCGTTCTTTTGTGCTGCAAGCAATTATAACTTTGAAACGCTTTGAAATGTTGCTCGAAATTTGGTTTGCGGGCAGTAACTTCAGAACTGCTCATCAGATTCTTCCCAAATTAGGCATGCATATACATTGTACATTGCCATGAGGTGTTGCTTGGGATTGCGTTAGCCATTTCTGCTCAGAAAGTGACGCCACTTGATGACAAAATCTGAAAAAAAAATTGGCCGATAACTTGAGAACTGCATGCTCATCGGATTCTTCTCAAATTTAGCATGCATGTACAATGCCAGGAGATGTTGCATGGGATTGCCTTTCACTCACTTGCACTTACAGTTGGCGCCACCTGGTGGCAAAATCCCGAAGGACCTGGTACGATAAGATGAACAAACGACCCCGGCGAGCAATCTATTCACAGCGGATCACGTGACTCCAGTTTAATTGAATGGATTCAGGATGACCGCCGCGAGAGCGCGGTTTGCAAGGCCAAGCATATTTTACTCGTGGTTTTACACCCTTTCCCCTCTTATTAAATTGATGCTGTTATATGATATCTTCGTGCCATTCCTGTTACGTTAATGCCGTTAACTGCATAAATAAAAAGTTGAATGCGGAAATGAAATGAATAGATTTTATTCGCCACTCGCTGAATTGAGTGTCCACAAGTCTCATTTTTTTAAGAGAACCAACGACAACTCTCGTAGGGTCATTTTTGTTTTGGCGTGTGCAATATACTGTAAATATACCCTCATAGCATCCTATATGGCGTTCGACTGACAACCACGCACAATGTGGTGAATAAGGGTAATCGGCAATGTTTAAAGTTCCGAATGCATATGCTCTTAGTTCATCGTGCCCATAGTAACTGTTGCACGTCCAGTTTCATTTGACCGAAAGGTCCTTCTGGATTTACGCTGATCACCAGCTGCACATGCGCCACGTCTTTACTGGTGGTAGAACTGTTGTCGGTAAGCATTAAAATAGATGCCGTAAACTACATTTGTATATTTACCCATTGTGATTGGTCAACAAATAATTTTCTCATTTGGCCTTAGGAATGATAATGGCAAGTCCATTGTTGATATCGCCTGCATCCCAAAGGATAGTAAATATTCTTCATCATGGACAATTCAACGCACAGAACTAGTTCCCCGAGGCCACTTTTGATACGACTAAATACTAAGCTGATCAAATAAGCTCAGATGTTGTTGTGTGCAATTCTCTAATTACGCGGGCAAAGCTAGCACGGGAAGATAAAACTTCGCAACATTTTCTGAATATTATATCTTGATATATAGACCATTTCCACTCATTCTTTCTTCTAACAAATATTCACATATATATTGTAATCATGGTGAAAAATCGAAAAATGCATAAAACTATTAAAACATTTTGGACGAATATTTTGGGATTCGAACCAGCAGATCATTCAATCAAAACTAGGGATTCGAAAGAGGGCTGTTTATGTGTGAATATTTTTGTGGTTATAGTTTATCTTCATATATTTACAGATAGGCAAACCGTGCTTCTTCAACCCAAAACTGTCAATTTCACATAAACCTACCTCTTTGGAGAGCTCTTGTTGAAAAACCCTGGCACTCATGCTCTTAATATTTCAAAGTGAGTTTAAAAAAATATCATAGTTTATGCTAATCGAGACGACCATTTCATATTTTAAGTTTCATTTTTCATCTACAACCGTACCTCACCTGGGGCGGGTTGTCCAACTTAACGTACCAGGTCCTTTGTCTCCGGGTAATACCATGACCTAAGATGTCGCTTGAGATTGCATTTCGCCCACTTGCGCCTATAGGTGGCGCCACCAGGTGTTAAAATCAAAATTTGTTTTCAGCCATTAACTTGAGAACTGCTCATCGGAATCTTCTCAAATTTAGCATGCATGTATCATGCCAGGAGATGTTGCGTGGGATTGCCTTTCGCTCACTTTTACTTACAGGTGGTGGCGAAATACCAGATTTGTTTCCGGGTAATAACTTGAGAACCGCTCGTCAGATTCTTCTTAAATCTGTTATGAATATTTCATGACATATGATGTCGCTTGGGATTGCGTTTCGCCCACTTGTGCTTACAGGTAGCACGACCTCGTGTCAAATCTGAATTTGATTTCGCTCATCAGATTTTTCTCCAATGTGGTATGCAGATACCATGCCATGATATGTCCATTGGGATTGTATTTCACCTGCTTCTGCATACTGGTGGCGACACCTGGTGGAAAAATCTGAAATTTGTTTATGGTAATAATTTGACAACTGCTCATCGGATTCTTCTCAAATTTGGTATTCATATGCCATAAGATGTCACTTGGGATTGTGTTTCGCACACTTGTGCATACAAATCTAAATTTGGTTTCCGGGCAATAACCCCTTTTCAGATTCTTCCCAAAGTTCGTATGCTGATACACCATGTCATGAGATGATCTTTGGGATTGCGTTTTGCCCACTTGCACCTACAGGTGGCGACACCTGGTGGCAAATTTAAAATTTGGTTTCCAGACAATAGGTTGAGGATGCATTCAGCTTCTCGTCAAACTTGGTTTGCAGATAATATGCCTTGAGATGTCACTTGGGGTCGCTTCTCGGTTACATAATTTCCATGCTTCACTGTATGGAAACTATATTACAGAAGCAAAAAAACGTTCAGTCAACCGTTCTGGTTTGATTTTAAAACTTGGGAAGGCAGAAAGACCCTTCCGCATCCAACGCCTATGAAGTAGCAGTTGCCTCCCTCATGTATATCCCCCGAGACCAACAATGCTAAAAAATATTGCTGCCATTTCGGCGGGGGACTTAGCATCCTCTGGCTGCTTGTTATATTCTGAAGACGATCAGCATTGGCATGGGTATACCTTCACAAGAAATTGCCATTTATGCATATATATCACACACAACAAATTCTTCATTGTATTGTGCACTACACTGATCTTTTGACCCGGTGATGAGAAAAAATGTGGGACACCCACTGACAACCTCTGCATCTGAGGGTCATTTGGTTTGGTGTTCTGCTATGGTTTTTGGATCACTGATCTAGCATTGGATCGATGAACCAGACATAACGATACAATGTTGATCTTAAGGATGTCCGCTGGTGGTAAATCAAAGTAATTAACTTTTTGAATAATGCGTGTTGTTGCATTCATACTTGTGTAATATGAGGAAAAACAAAGAAAAAAATATAGGTTGGTGTGCATATTTTAGCTGTAGGCAACGTTAAGTGGACTCATGCTTGATAACCCAGAAAGCATAGGGGATAGCCCTAGTTTTGAAGCATATTCATGAAAAATTCATATAAATAGTATTTAACTTTTTCTTATATTCTGACTGTTTGCAGATAATCACAACGTCTATCAAAATTTAGCAAATTGGATGGATGTTGGTGTGCAAAATTCTCGGCTAGAAGGCTTTTAAACGAAATCCCCATCTCTTAACCTAGGGAAGGGAGATAACCCAATAGAAAAACTGGCAAGATGGCTGCCAAAGTCAAAAACCACCAGCGGACATCCTTAACAGAAGCATGATTTGACCTGAGTCACGAGTGCATGAGCCAAAATGAGTCCCGCGTGAGCCAAATTTGATTCGTTTTTGTCTCCCGTGAGCAAACTAGATCTTCGGCAATTAGCCATAGACGATCCATTCAGGAGCCATAAATGAAGCAATAGAACACTGGATTAATGAGCCAGCAATGAGTCCAAAATACAGCATTGACTTTTGTGTCGATTTAATGTTAAGCCGTGTGTGTTCCATTACCGGAAAATTGCAGCGAAAGCGAGCCGGCTTTTGCAAAGGCTCAAATCAGCATACAAACCATAGTTGGGCTCATTTTTGGCTCAACTAATTTTCTTCTTTTTTTTAGGGGGGGGGGGGTCAATATTGGATCACATTTTTTTGCAGTGTAGGGCAGGAGTGCCAGGACGGCGGGTTGATAGTGGGGACAAGGTATCTCTATATGCTGTTGACCATCTCGGGTGTCGAGAAATTTTGTAGGCTATTTACCAAGTAAGTTTCTAGTCATCTCATACAACTGCGAAATGGGCATGAAATTTCGCGGGAATATTGTATAGCATCAGAGCTACTAATAGACAGAACGACCTGTCCAGTCGATCAGATTACAAGAATGGATGGCATCACACATGTGGAAGAATTAAATCCTCCAATGACCGCGTTGCGATAAACCCACCCTAACAATGGAGAGTCAAGATGCAATAACACGCGTAGGCGTAACAACAATGACTACGGACATGGCAAAGACCTTAAACGAAATTTCACACAGAAGATACGTGTATTTCCATCACCGTGAAAAACGTGATCAATCTTCGTCTTGAGGCAGCTTAATTGTGCAGAGCACGTCTGATCGAGCGATGCAAAGAAATAGGCTAATTCAGTACGAAAATGTGCACAACTCGCGAAATCTCGCGAGAATAACTTTATCAATGGGGCTTCGTTGCGGAGTGCCTGAGGCATTTCTTTTTTCGCTTCGAACACTGAGGCGGTGGATAAAACCTCTACTTGTATTGAGGTAATAAAGCATATATTACGTCATAAGGTAGGTTTGAAAGGCATGATATAAAATTATCCCGCGTACATCGAGCACTCAAGATAATTTTGTTGAAAGATCAATTATTGGCAAGCCAAGTCGTTTTAATCAATTACTAAAGTTGAGTGAACAAGTCACTCCAGACAGGTAAAGAAAGAAGAGAGACGACCATTTAAATTGAGTGAATTACTGATTTAGAGAGTACCTCTGGACAGCAATTTCATCGACGATTCAAACAATGTTTACAAGAAACGAGAGATACTGAAGGATCTTGGCGCCCACCATTGTCCGATAATTTTAAGCTAATGACAAGAGGATCTTTTTGTCCATTGTTACTAAGAACAAACGATTGATTTGTAATTTTGTTTGCAGAATTTCGAATTTGAGCGAAAAAGATCGAAAAAGGGATACTGGAAAACACCAAGATATTATCTTTATAAGTTTCAAGATTTCTAGAAACTGTACTTGATGTCGATTGTTATAGTACAAGTGAAATAAGCAAAGTTAGTCTGAAAGTGAATGGATCCTTCATCTTCGTTTTGTAGTTTTTTTTTTTTTTTTTTTTTTTTGTTGCACGTGTCACCATTGGGTACTGGAAGCGAAGACAAATCTCTTTGACACTTTGGCATGAGCTACGAAACATACCTAAGATTTTTATAATTAGGAACGAATGCTAATTCTGTTCTGTTTACTGGGCTAGTTTGAGATATCCCTTTCAAGATACCATGCTCGAAAATAGTAAGATGGTACACAACTTAATACTGAAGGGATCCGGTCCGTGCAGTAATGTTGAAACATTGAAAGTGTCTGAATCCTGATTATCTCCCTTGGATCGAAACACGCAGTTGTCTACAGTTGTCGAGTTGTGACGTTGAGTCACAAGAGTGATGTCCCTTCGTGTAGCCGACCCGTCAGCAAACGAAACGGTGGGGCAGTTCACTTGCAACGACATGGACTAAAGTAAACTGATTTAAAATTTGAAGAAATACATTTCAATTCGGAATCATTTGAACTCCTTGATATAGAAGGTGAAGGTATAGATATTCTCTGCACTCAATATATAGAATATGCCCTACCGTTTGATCCGCCGACTCTTGCGATGCAACGTCACAACTCGGGAATACCGTATTAATTTGAAGCATAATTTTCGAGTCGGACCACAAAAAGGTATCTTGCACAACTAGGCCCCATGTGGGACCTGTATACCAAATTTCAGAAAGATCCATGAAGTAGTTCCTGGGAATTCACGATAACAGTGTTTCAAGGGGGAATTCAAGATGGCCAACTGGCGGCCATATTGGGTTTTGGAATCGGACCAAAAAAGGGTATCTTGCACAACTAGATCACAAGGAGAACCTGTGTACCAAATTTGTCAAAGATCGATGAATTACAGTTCCTGAGAATTTGATTTGAATTGATTTTTATTCTCCACATAAATGTTCATTTCTATTAATGCTCACAAACTGTAAGAGGTGTGAATAAAGCCCCACGGGGCTGGTTCTATCCCTAATACATGTAATATGCGAACATTCATAGTCTTGATATACAACATAGAATTATTATACCAGATGCATATATGTGTATGGAGACCGATCAGTCTTCAAGCAGATATGATTTAAGGCTTGATTTGAATAGTGAAGTACATGTAGATGATGTGGATTTAATTGAGGTTAATCTATTCCACTCACGGGGTCCAGCTATTTTAGTGGTGTAAAAGGATAGGTTTGTCCGATAAAACGGTCAAGCTATATTAAATTGATGTGCTCTTGTTTGATAGTGATGTACTTTTGATTGTTTTGTAAAATAATGTCTAAAGGCTTCAGGCAGCTGAGTTGAGCAGTAGAAAAATGTGTGGACTATCAAAAGTAAAAGGTAAGTATTTAGTTTATTCAGCTGTAAAATCTGGGTTTTCCGGAATAGGGTTTCAGTGTGCATGGTCTACTTTATTTGAAAATGTTATAAGTCGTATTGCACGTTTTTGGAGTAAGGTCAAAGGTCTAAGATGACTAGTGTATGTGTTTCCCCAAAGAGTATTGCAATGCGATAGATATAGAAATATAAGAGAATAATATCAAATGTATAGTATTTTTTGTTAACGGATTTCTTGATATGATTGAGTAGTCCTATATTCCTGGAAACTTTCTTACAAATATAATCGATATGGGAGACCCATGTTAAGTTATTATTAATATAAATACCGAGAAATTTAAAGTTTTGAACTACCTCTATTTCGTTTTCGGAGATTTGTAAAGGGGTTCCTATTTCAGTATCGGGGTCTTCTCGAATGTGCCAGATACGGCTTTATAATCATAAATTTAGTTTGTCGATATTAAGGGATAATCGGTTGGAGCACAACCACTGGTACAATTTACAGAACTCTTGGGACATTATGTCTGCAGCATCTTGAAGATTTTCAGAAGAACATGTTACGCTCGTGTCACCTGCGAACAAGACAAATTTTAGCATGTCGGTCGCGTTGGTTATATCATTTATATAAACTAAGAAAATAATTGGTCCTAAAATTGACCCCTGGGGCACACCGTAAAAGGTTGGAGCGAGTTTCGATAAACAACCATTATAATTTACGATTTGCATTCAGTTAAAAAGGTAATTTTCTAACCATTTATTAGATACGCCACGAAATCCATAATGTTCCAGTTTAGCTAACAAAATCTCGTGATTGACTGTGTCAAACGCTTTTGACAGATCCACAAATGTAGCTATACTATACTGCTTGGATTCCTTAGCGGTAACAAGTAAATCGTACAGTGTACATGCTGCTAGCGTCGTTGAATGATTTGCCCAAAAGCCGTATTGAGCATCGGAGATTATATCATTCGAGTTCAAAAAGTCTGTAATAGCTGTTGCTGTAACCGTCTCTAAAATTTTGCTAGAACAGGTAGCACAGATATTGGTCTGTAATTCGAGAAAATATGCGGATCTCCAGCCTTGAAAATTGGTGTTACTTCTGCAATCTTCAGAGGGTCTGGTACAATACCAGATGATAAAGAATAATTTATGATGTATGATAAAGGGATGGAGATATAATCACAAACACGCTTAACCATGGAAGACCGTATGTCGTCTATACCAGATGCAGCCGATTTCAGTTGTAATATGATTTGCTTTATCTCCACAGGAGAAATAGTTGGAAAGTGGAAGTCTTGAGGAGTTCTGTCGTGTAAATAGTCACTAAAATGGGGATTCGAGAATCCAGATTAGATGGTACCGAGTCAAAGTATTTATTAAATTTTTCTGCTATATGTTTATTATCAGAGATATCATGTCCATTATCATTGAAGGATGTTGGTAACTGAGATTTGTTATTCCTATTTAACATTTGGTTCAAGATTTTCCATGTCCCTTTAATATCTTGCTTAATAGCAGTAAATTTTTCTTCAAATTAATTATTTTTAGCCAATCTAATTGTATAGTTTAATTTATTTCTAAAGCTTCTATACTGCATACAGGTTTCGTTATTCGCTTTAATTAAGTAATTTCGATAAAGATAGTTTTTTCGATGTATTGAATTAAGTATCCCATGTGTGATCCACGGCTTCAGAAAATGTATGTGATACGAATGGGAAACATTCGTTATATACGGCAGAGAATTTAGATTCACGATAACAAAATTTCATGGGGAAATTCAAAATGGCCGCCTGGTGGCCATATTGGATTTTCATATCGGACCAGAAAAGGTATCTTGCACAACTGGACCACAGGGGGACCTGTGTACCAAATTTGAGAAAGATCCATGCAGCAATTTCCTGAGATTTCACGATAACAAAATTTCATGGGTAAATTCAAGATGCGGCCTTATTGGATTTTCGAAACGGACCAAAAAAGGTATCTTGCACAACTGGACCCCGGGGAACCTGTGTACCAAATTTGAGAAAGATCCATGCAGTAATTCCCTGAGAATTCATGATAACAAAATTTCATGGGGAAATTCAAGATGACCGCCTGGCGACCATAATGGATTTTTGGAATCGGACCGAAAAAGGCATCTTGCACAACTAGACCCCAGGGGGGTCCTGTGTACCAAATTTGAGAAAGATCCATGAAGTATTTCCTGAGAAATCACGATAACAACGTTTCATAGGGAAATCCTGGTGGCCATATTGGATTTTCGAATCGAACCAGAAACGGTATCCTGCACAATTAGACCTCAAGGGGAACCTGTATACCAAATTTGACAAAGATCCATGCAGTAATTCCTGAGAAATCGCGATAACAAGAATTGTTTACGGACGGACGACGGGCCACGGACGAAAAGCGATTTGGAGATGGCGGGCTAAAAAAATGTTCCTATTCTATAGAGATGTGCGACTGCGTATGTATGATTCGACGTCACGTGTCCAGGTTTGAGTCGCGTGCGAATTAATGGCAAGTCTACACATCGTTGATCATCATATCTGGATCAGTGTTGGAATCCAGAGAGAGGCTCCTGTTGTTAGACCGTACTGGAAGGAATTTCTCTTTCACCTCCTTTAGCATCACGTCTGCTTCCTCGGCCGTCAGTGATGGTAACGTGCTCTTACACCAGCGGTACGTAAACAGGGCGCAGAATGTGTGGCTCATTGCGTTACTTGTTGTTCTCATCCTGTCCCTACAACGAGAAGAACAAAAGAGAATATTTGATGACTGTGTAGAGGACCTTAACATCGCAACTCCCCTTAGAGTGTAACTGTGGTCCTTTTGCAACTTAACGTTATACCCAAGATAATCTTCCAAATTATATAATTTAACCCTGTTTCTCGTTTTACGACTTTAATTTTAACAATTTCAGTGCTAGTAATGTTATTGTAGTGCATAGCGCCACACGCACGTCGGAACTTGTGACGTTATTATGGAACGATAAACCACGTCACAAGGCAACATTGGTACAAAAGTCTTCCATTCTCTGCATTGCCGTGACATCCAGAAGACGGTGTAGGGTGCTCGAAGTATGACGTCGTTAACGTCATCGCTGACGTCAAAAGAGGACGCTGCCTTTGAATCCTCCGAGACAGAATACGAATGCAATGTTGAGGAAAAACTTTACTACGTTTTGTTTTATCACATCGTTATCTTGAATATCAATCTAGGTAAACCAAGATGGTAAATCAGGGGAACACCATCCAGACGTAACGCTATGAAAACTTCGTGCGAAATGTTCGCCGATATTCTACGAGATCCCATAATGAGCCAATCACGACCATTTCAACCTTTTCTCTCTGACAATGATTGACGTTTACTTCACGAAGATTAACATCTTCGCATGGCACAATCTTTTGATATTTTCTTTCCCTGACAAAGCCAGACTTTTCGGCGGCAGTAAGCTCTTTGATCTTTACGGTTTTTCACCCATCCTGTCTGAAAATGATGCCATATTTGGAAACTGTTTCAGGATAATGTTTATATATTAGACCACGAGCTACCGTGTGTAATTACTGTGGGCGTGATTTTGAAATAGTTTCAACAAGCTATCCATCTGATTGGCTAACAATAGTAGTTTCAAATTCGCACGGGATTTATATAGGGCTGAATTCAGATATAATATTCCGTGATATTATATCTGAGTTTACTGAGATTGCTTGAATATGACATACACTTACATGGGTGCCACATTTACACTTTAAGAACAAACAAAACAACGTCAACTATTTGACTGTCAACTTATTGAAAAAATACCATTGGCAGAGTACAAACCATTAATTCTTAACTTAAAGATGTAATCAGCCTCAAAATCGATGGATTTTGTAAACTCTCTTCCGTCTGTTTTATTTGCAGCGAAATTTGTTCAAGCATCATAGGTATTATATTTGATGATAGTGGGATTGCCATATACAACGAATGCAAGAATATCTTGTCAGAGAAACTTGAAACTCTGCCCGCTTCGACTGGCTTTCTGTTTCGCCATTGAATATGTGCTGTGCGTGGAGAGGAAAATGACGTCACCGCGTGACGTGTGAGTGACGTAGCGACGCTCACGAAATTGCATGCTGAACAGCTGCTAGACTAGTACCCATCCACTGCGCATGACCCGCTATCGACCCAACGGCGGCCAGTCTAAACTGCTGCAGACATGGGATAACGTCATGGCTGGTGCTTCAGGTTAGGTAGAGTGGTAGAGCATACGTAGGCAGAATGCACCACACGTCTAAACTCTTGTTGACACGCCATGCCGTTTATTTTTAAAGACAAATTCCTTATATTTTCTCCCGAATGGTGGAAACACGTTGATTTGTTTATGGACAAATGTGTTTTATTTTGTGCCTGTCGTAACATATGTCACTTTCGCGGAGTTTGAGAGAGATCGATTCCAGCCTAGATTTGAGGCTGATTACATCTTTAATTCCACAGGAGGTGATGGTTCTATATTCAAGTCCATATGCCATAGTATACAAAAATGCAATATTAGCTTATAGAAGTTTACAGGCTTGGAATTAAAATTCTCCTTCTATCCCCAATCTGACAGAAAATTCACCATACCTACAAGTGAATGTACCTTTGAGTACAAGTTACCCAGTCCACAATGTATAACAAGGTTAGACCTCATTGTACTCGTTTATATGTAAACGATTACCTCACAATAGAGACAATATCAATAGCCTGGCTATTCTCTCTATCGGGATTAGTTATTGGTACGGAACATTTCAAAGACAATTCAAGACAAGGACCGGCATTATAGCAATGCGATGATAACGACCGGTCTGTCGGTCCTTAATGTCACAATACGACGTTAATGGCCGGCATGTCGGTCCTTAATCCTATCTGGCCTGGGCTTTTTAGGGCCTGGGGGAGGAGGGGGGCGAAATTATTTTTCTCAGCCCTTGAGCTTTGGGGGGGGGGGGGGGCTGAAACTTACCACACTATAACCTTGAGTCAAGCTCTACCGAAAAATGTAAAAAAAAAACAAGATGGCCGCTTTTTGACGTTACAGTGAGATCATCTTCAAAAAACGGCATTTTTTTGGTCGATGTTTCGGTCAGATTTGTCATTGTTTTTTATGCAATTTCTCCACAAAAATTGCATGATAAATTAGCAAATATTAATGTAATGTGAAA
The DNA here is from genome assembly GCA_036873755.1 of Hanleya hanleyi. Taxonomy (NCBI): domain Eukaryota; kingdom Metazoa; phylum Mollusca; class Polyplacophora; order Lepidopleurida; family Hanleyidae; genus Hanleya; species Hanleya hanleyi. The sequence continues at coordinate 50,480 of JAVTVY010010731.1, forward strand.
TAAAATAGCTTTTGCCCAATTTTCATCGCGGAAAAGCAAAAATTGTGATAACAAAATGACGAAAACATCATTTTTCTGGTATGTGGTCGCCATCTTGAATTTTCTCATGATCATCTCCTCGTGGGGTTATGCAAATAGGCTCAAAATGACCCCAATATGATAAACTATATAGTAACGGAGTGTCTGCTCTTAATTTATTGTCGTACCGGAGATAGTGCAGAAAGTTTGGTAGCTTCCCCCCCCCCCCCGGCATGGTAGGGCTAATGTCGCAATGAAAACAAATATGGACATTTTAGAACCATAATATCGCAATGTCTGCCGAAAGATTCCAACGTGTTCTTAAAGATTGAAGTACGAAATAAGAAGTTGTATTTATGATATCCAGACTTGAATCAGTGATTCATCCGCGAATGCAACTTTCCACGAACTCAAGTTCCAAGACTTCCAATACCAGTTCGTCCTGAAGTAGACGCACTGTACCAGCGTTAATCTCGGCACAGTTTTAAGCCAGCCGCCGTCAATAATGTCCCTTGTCAATTTTCAGAAGATCTTTTTCGCACCAGAAATATTTCTCTCAATCCGACGAAAAATAAATAACAGATGACTTTATCGAATATGATGTCACTATTACATGATGAAGGCCGCCATTTTCGGCTTTTTAGATATTGTGATACCGCAAGGGGTAACACAAAATGGGCACCCCTGGCCGTGATATACCGTACACAAAAAAGCCAAGGCCATATAGCGAATTCCAACATATCTACATAACGTTTACTCATTTATTCCCCGTCTTTTTAATGATTTTGAAAATAGGACGAGGTCATCCACGACCGAATCTGATATCGAGGCCCTTCTAAGATACCCGAGTGTTAATGGACACGATATCGACATTTTTTCTGTTGGACAAATGACGATTAACATCGCATGTATTACGCACATGAAGATTCATGATGAAATAAATTAGTTAAAATCACTTTTAGACAGTGAAAAAAACGGAATAATGGAAAGAAAAACACAATCACGACGATCTGAGAATCCTACATGGCAGCCGTTTTATTTTATCCATGATTCTCTACACTACACCTAGAATTATGCCAAAAATGATAGGCTATGACGTCAGCAAATGGCAGTTCAGTTTTCTTCGTTTCCAGCTAGACCGCTCGATAGGGGGTTTTGGCCTAATAACAAAAGTGTAAAGCCGGTTTCAATCTCAGTAAACTCAGATACAATATTACGGAATATTATATCTGAACTCAGCCCTATATAAATCCAATGCGAATCTGAAACAACAATTGTTAGCCAATGAGGTGGCTAGCTTGTTGAAATCACGCCCACAGTAATTACACACGGTAGCACGTGGACTAATATATAAACATTATCTAGAAACAGTATCCAAATATGGCATCATTTCCAGACAGCGTGCGTGAAGATCAAAGAGTTTACTCCCGCCGAAGCCTGGCTTTGTCAAGGGGTAGAAAATATCAAAAGATTGAGCCGCGCGAAGATGTTGATCTTCGTGAAGCAAACGTCAATCATTGTCAGAGAGAAAAGTCAGAAATGGTCGTGATTGGCTTATTATGGGATCTCGCAGAATATCAGCGAACATTTCGCACGAAGTTTTCATAGCGTTACGTCTATATGGTATTCCACTGATTTACCATCTTGGTTTACCTAGATTGGGCGAGTTTAAACGTGTTTTTTTTTATATACGTACATATACCACTCAATAGTCAGAAGAAGAGCGACGCCCTCAACCGGGATGTTAACTGACTCCAAGATTAGGATTATGATGACGATACTTGCGCTGGGTACTGTAGGGACAGCCATCATAGAAACTGCCGTCAAGACCCTGTAATGATAACAGAACTAGATACAGCCGATTGAATACGATCGAAGTAGCATCACATTTGATTATGTAGTGAAGGAAACACTCGTTATTTCTAAAGGCGGCAATTCCAAGTCGGTATTCATATATTCCTAAGATGTGTGTGTGAGCCATCCCAATTGCATTGAACGGAAACGAACTCGAATTTGACCTTCAGGTGGTGCGGCCTGGAATGGGCGGGCGTCCCGGCGGGAGGTGTGTGGGGAGACGGAACGCAATATCATGCGGTATCTTGAGAAAACACATCCAAATACACCATTTGAACTGCAACCATTAACCCTATCTGGCCTGGGGGGTTATTGGGACCTATCTGGGAGGGTGGCTAAGATGGCCGCTTTGATGACGTCACAGTGACGTCATCTTCAAACCAGTCATTTTTGGGTCGGATTTTCGCAATTTTTTATTTGCAAAAGCTGCATGATAAATTAGTCATAATTGTGCGATGTGAAATAAAACAGATTTTGCCCAATTTTCCGCCAAGAAGAGGAAGTTTGAAGAAATATGACGAAAATAATACTTTTCTGGAACATCACTTGACCGCCATCTTGAATATACCCATGATTCTCTACCCGGGGGTTATGCAACTAGGGCCAAATGACAACAACTTGATAAACTAAGAAGTCGGTAGAGTAGGCTTTCATTTTCGTTTCGGAGATAGGAGAGAAAGTTTGGTAGGGGGAGCCATATTCCCACTTCCCCCCCCCCCCCTCCCCAGGCCTGGAAGGTTTACGACGTTCTAATCCAATGGGCGTTCGCAACGAGAGTGGAACGTTTTGCGATGTGCTCAGGCAGTGAGTCTCATGTTCTTGAATAATAGCCCCTTCTAGTTGAAGATTCGTGCACAATCTTCTGTTGGTGCTGCGAGGCCAATATGATATATATGCAGCAAGTATTATGGCCATTTTGACAATAGTAGTATAAAAAACTGATTTACAGTCAGGTTGACCTACTTTCGAGAGGTCACGGGGAGGTCACGTGGCGGGGTTTCCCAGTGGGGGTTTCCCATGACGATCACGTGATCAAGGCATGTCCTGACTTGTTCTGGGTTGTACAGTTCTGCCATGCAGAGGATGGGTACTAGGATTTCGCTGACGTCCTAGTAATAAACATAATTTATAGGTGTTGTACCATGTTATTAGGATCAGTCTAGCATCCGTGCCACCCCAGGGTCGAGCGTTTATTGTCCAGTTTGCACGATGAAACAAAATGGCGGCTCCGCTTGCTGTGGGGACGCCCTTTCGACATCACGGCGTCGATGGTGCTGCCCTCTAGCGGCAGGGTGGGTGCATGTAAAATGTCTCCAGATATAAAATACGGAACACGGACTTTACCCTAGAATATACTCCTATCGACTCTATTCCAAAGGCCTGCCTATCCAGTCATGGGTGTTTTCACAGAAATAAATAAATAAAATAAATAAATAAAAAGCGGAATACGGACTCGTACAATATACAATATACGGGGAAATGCCTGTATGGGTATAGCTCCATACTGGCTATATGGGGAGAGGGGTGGTCAATTTTTTTGTGGGTGTTACTATGGGTTGTGGGGTCTCGTTTTTCTCGTCTCGCCGAGAAAAACACAATGGGAGGGGTCCCGGAGCGAAATTTTTGGGAAAAGTCACCGAGGTCTGTATATAGCCCCATAGGCTGGCTATGGGAGGGACAGGTCCAACCTGGGAAATTCACACACGTTCATTGTGATATGAGTTGCTTGGATTTGTTTTTCACGTTTCGTCATTTAGAACACGATGGGAAGGGTCTCGGAGCGCAACGGTGAATTTTTTGGAAAAGTACCATATAGCCCATATAGTCCCATACTGGCTATATCGGGGGAGATGTAGTCAAGTTTTTTTGTGGGTGTTACTATGGGTTGTGGGGTCTCGTTTTTCTCGTCTCGCCGAGAAAAACACAATGGGAAAGGTCCCTGAGCGAATCGGTGAAATTTTTGGGAAAAGTCACCGAGGTCTGTATATAGGCTCATATAGCTCCATACTGGCTATATGGGGGAGGGGTGGTCAAAAAACTATGGGTTGTGGGGTCTCGTTTTTCTCGTCTCGCCGAGAAAAACACAATGGGAGGGGTCCCGGAGTGAATCGGTGGAATTTCTGGAGAAAGTCACTGAGGTCTCTATATAGCCCCATAGGCTGGCTATGGGGGGTATAGGTTCAACCTAGGAAATTCACACACGTTCATTGTGATATGGGTTGTTTGGATTTGTTTTTCACGTCTCGTCATTTAGAACACGATGGGAAGGGTCCTGGAGCGAAACGGTCAAAGTTTTGGAAAAGTACCGGGTAGGTCTGTATATAGGCTCATATAACTCCATACTGGCTATATGGGGGAATAGGTCCAATCTGGGAAATTCATACACGTTCATTGTGATATGGGTTGTTTGGATTTGTTTTTCACGTCTCGTCATTTAGAACACGATGGGAAGGGTCTCGGAGCGCAACGGTGAAATTTATGGAAGGGTGCCCGAGCGAAACGGTCAATTTTTTGGAAAAGTGCCGGGTAGGTCTGGATATAGGCTCATATAGCGGAGGAGCATCCGACTGGACTAATAGTTCGTCCGTTTTCAATATTCTGCGCATGCGCAGTCTGGCCGTAGTATAGAAAGCAGGCATTTTGGGGGGTATGTGAGTGTGTGTTTGGGATAGAGATGAACCGCTATGGGTCCGAATGGGTCGTGGAAGGTGTCAAAGTGAAGCTTGTGTGGGGTAGAGTCAGAATGGCGTGTTTTTAAGTGCAAGTGACGTCAATCTGCGCATGCGCACTTGGTTGTAGTACGTAAAGTGGCCATTTTGGGGCAGTGCAGGAAGGTTTTTGGTGTCGAGATGGACCATCCTTGGTCCGAATGCGTCGTGCGGGGTGTCCTTTTGTAGTTCTCGGGGTGTAGACCCCGATTTGAGGGCTGCCCACGTCATCTGTGACGTCATCGGTGACGTCATCAGTACGAGTAGTAGCGAAAGTGAACATTTTGAGGCAGTGAAGGAAGGTATTTGGGGTAGAGAGGGACCATCCTTGGTCCGAATGCGTCGTGTGAGGTGTCATTTTGTAGCTCTCGGGGTGTAGACCCCGATTTGAGGGATGAGCACGTCATCTATGACGTCATTGGTGACGTCATCAGTACGAGTAGTAGCCAAAGTGGACATTTTGGGGCAGTGAAGGAAGGTATTTGGTGTAGAGAGGGACCATCCTTGGTCCGAATGCGTCGTGTGAGGTGTCATCTTGTAGCAAAGACCGCCAACGCAAAGCTTAACGCTTCAACGCCCTGGTGAGAAGTTCTAATTTTCTAGATATTCCATGGAATTGTCACTAATTCTTCGAAATTCAGTGACGCCCGTCAACGCTCGTAGTTACGCTTTAACGCTCTAACATAACGCCTTGACGCCATGATATAGACCGGAGAGAGAACAACAACAAGGATGACACTTGAGAGAACAACAACAACAACAAGTTTTGTTTCATATAGTTTATTTTCCCCAATGTTACATCATACCCACGCTGGGGGAGCCGCGTTGGGTATGTTTACAACTCAAAAAGACTCTTGCTCAATCAGAGGCCACCATTTGCATCTGTCACATTCGTTCCTGTCCGTTAGATGTATTCTTGTCCAATCAGAAGTCGCCATTTCAGAAAGTTCCATCTTTCCTCGGTGTGACCTAAGCGTCGTCGGGCAGGCCTGGATATTCTTCGGGCAGCATGTCCTGAAACAGTTGTTTGCGCATTCTGATCGCATTTTCCAGGGCCTTCGGTGGGTGGTAGCCCCATAGCCTCTTCCAAGTGACGCTTGGTCTTCATGATGGACCTGTGCGTGGGGTCGCCTTTCATTTCAAGCGGTAGTAAGGTAAACTGTTCATAGATCGCCATGGCTGTTTTCCTGATGCGGGGGCGCATTTGGGTGTACGCCTGTTGTAAATTATCCTCTCCGGTGTCCTCGATCGCTGCAGCGTAAGTATTGATAGCTGCGGTCACAATACGATCCCAGAAGGTAGGTTCTGCCTCACTTTTCACGGACGTAGGCTGACTATCTGAGGTCAAGCTCTGCGTATCACTAGATAGACTCTCAGCAATCTCTGTTTCGGTATCAGTCGATACACCCTCAGCAGTCTCTGTATCAGCATCCGCCTCAACGGACTCCTCGGAGTCTTCAATCCCATGTATATTTTTCTGGTGTCGCATCATATCGTAATGTCTGGTGAACGTGCGTTCGCACTCAGAGCAAGTATAAGCCATGTTGACGGTTGAACGTCGACTGTGCGTGTTTTTGGAAATACGCTTGCTTTTATAGACAGTAACGCCCATCAACGCTTAGCTTAACGCTTCAACGCCCTGGTGAATTAGCGCAGAAGCTCTGATTTCCATGGAATTGACACCAATTCATCGAAATGCAGTGACGCCCGTCAACGCCCGTCGTTACGCCTTAACGCCCGTCTCAACGCCTTAACACACTTTCTTAACGCTTTAACGTCGTTTAATGATGCGTTCGAACAAATGTTTCTTTTGTGCTATTGCTCTGACATACGCCGCTTTCCAGTTCATGCTCGAGGTTTTCAACATCGACGCCGTTCTTTCAATTTCCATATGGACTGGGTCCTCATCCAACAATTTCATATGGGTCACGAGGTCGACATACCGCTGACGTCAAGCCCGTCGTATTCTGGGTGCCAATCTGTTATGGGCTAAAATTGCGGCTTCCTCTTTCGAATACCCCTTGCGTTGAGACTTGTTTTCTGTGACCCTCAACGTCTTGCCCATCTCGGCGTTCATACTTTCTTTGAACAAATCCTTCCATAGCCTCGAGTTCACATTATGTTCATTCCCTTGCACGGGTTTGAGTTGGTCCTTCACGGTTGGGTGATATTCCGGGACTGATGGTATGAAGGGGCCCCGCTGTATGGGGGTGGGTTGCTGCTGCTGCTCTACCAGATGTGGACTCGGTGGATGGTGTCGGGGTATATGACGTTGCGGTGATCCCTCGCCGGGTAGCAGGTGGGTCGGCAGCCGGCGATCTTCGGGGGTATGAGCTTTTAAATCTACGAATAGGTAGCCGTACGGACGACTTGTTGCCCCTTGAAACGCCTGCATGAAATGGTCGATGTTCTGAGGATAAATTCGACTACCAAACACACGGATTTGTGCTCTGTCAATGGGATTGGAGAACAACACAAAGTATTGGCAGTTCAAGGCAATATCTCTGGACGCCTTCCCTTGAGGAAAGAGATTCTGAGTCAAATAGATGACGGACAGATTCCTATGATGGGATCCTTTAGTAAACAAGTCGGCAACGTGTGAATTGTCCTTGGCCGCACTCATCAGATCATCTAGCGCTACCACGTTGGTCTGCTCGGGGTCAAAGTAATACGGTTCGTCTACGTCGTGAGGAATCCCTGGGACGAAACTCACATTCTGTAATCGCGTAGTTTCGTCGGCGGGCTGCCATTGGCTATAACACCAAAGAACACGTGTCGGAGCTGGGGTTGCCACACCTTCCTCTAAGAACTTCATCATCCAGGACGTCTTTCCATATGCCGTAGGGCCGCTCACCGTCATCGTATAGGGATGCTCTACTGCACTTGTTGGACCTATAGCGGGACTCGGCGGTGTCTCTTGGTTGTGTTTGCCTTGAATGTGCCTGAGCATACTATCGCGACAAGAGAAGGTTCTCTGACAGAACGTACACGTACACGACATGTTGATCTGTCGAC
>JAVTVY010010732.1:0-50843 GCA_036873755.1 Hanleya hanleyi
TACATTTTGGTACGTGACACATCGTGTCCGCCTTATGTATCTACTGCCACAAAAATTATTTTTAATGATTTCCTGATTTGGGGGTGACGGTCACAGTGACCTTTGAACTGAGTCTATGTCGGGAAACACCACTCTATGGGAAGATCGCACTGTGCTGGGAATTTAATACATTGGTCAAGCGGAAACTGATTATTTCTAACATTTTGGTGCATTCTCAAACCCACACCATCTGAAGATTTTTCATTTGCTAGGATGGTTCAACGGAGATTCGTTATTGACGAGAACAGTGACAACAACAATATGGGCAGGTGAGACAAAAAATCGGCAAATCTGTAATTATTTCTGGTTCTGAAAAAATCCAGAAATATGAAAAATTTGAAAATCAATTTTCCTATTTCTAAGCTTAAACTTACCTTCACATACCTTATTGCTATCGTGTTCTTACGCGATTGCCTTATTGTAATACATTACCACAGAAACAAAATAGTCCCTGTGCTCCCCAGTGCCCATGCGCGAGTACCCAGAATCCAATCTGTCCGATCACGTAACTTCCTTCTTTCCTATTCAATCGCAGTGTGAATAACCCATCAGCGGGGAGGCTGGGAGTGCCATCACGGTATGTGAAGGTAAGTTTAAGCTTAGAAATAGGAAAATTGATTTTCAAATTTTTCATATTTCTTGCGCTGTAAAACTTACCTTCACATACCTTATTGCTAGAATATCACAGCAGGACGGTGGGAATAGTGGTCGAAAACAGAAAGGAATCTCAAGCATAGGCGAAGGGGAAAACCGGAGTCAGCAAGGTAATCGAGCGCCATAAACGCATGTAAGATGAGTATATTATGGCTATCGATCTATCAATAAGAGGGCCCTGTGAACAGGCTGACAGGCACTAGACCGAAACCTCCTGCCCCCCTCCCCCCCCCCTTTTTTTGAAAATTGAGGAGAGCAAACACTTACCAAATTTTTAAATTGGTAAACTCACTAGGTCTAGTGCATACAGGTCGACGGGTTATCAACGGCCTGGGCACCACCCGCGGTCCCAGAGTGTAGAAATCCCGTCTCAACAGCGTCCAATTCCGGAGGTGATGACAGACAGACGTATCGCAAACCTCCAGATTACGGCCCTCAACATGTCAAATGTCGTCCACGGAAATGTCAGATCATAGAAATCAGGATGTCAGTACAGCCCTGATCTGATGAATCCAAACCTAGGAGAGTGTTACCTCCACAGGTACGTCCGTGTACGCCAAAGGAGAAGTTTTGGAAAGCTAGGAAGAACATATTTTATATTTCCTGCTTTAGAAGAGGGCCCGAAAGATACCGTTGACGCCGGCCCAGAACAAAACGCACGTGTCTGCACACGAGAGTGCTTATCAGGGCCCATAACTCTGCCATCATTTCAATTATAAACTGTTGGACAGAGCCAGGTTGACGGACTCCGGAAAGTAAGTCATAAGGTGACTGATAAGGTGGTTCATACCCCATGTAACACACGACAATGCATAAACTAGCGAAGTCTGGGGGGAAAAAATATGACTAGGTTTTAGTGCCCATCAGCTGCACCAAGACTTAGACAATCTATGATCACAGTAGGTTATTATTAGATGTCGTACATGTAGGCTGAAAGACACTCCTGAAAACGATACAGCGCCCAAACCAGCTCCGGAACTGCAACATCTGGAGTGAATCTCAGTATCCATCGGAAAGCGACGGAGTGAACAAACGACTCCATCCATCCATCCTTCTCCAGGAGAGTGGAAGAAGGATTTACGTGGAACGATGCGTTGACACCTGAACAACCCGAGATATCGCAAATCATTACACATACGTCGCTCGCTGAACAAGACCTCCGTTCCTAACCGATACGTTTAAATCGGATGTAAGGTGAAGAGAGGAGCTACTTTTTGGCGTCCTCGATGAAAACACCCGAGATGCAAGGGCTTCTTGTTCTGGAAGACGTATTACATGAAGATGCTCTGAAGACAAGCCAAATCGTTTTCTAGAAGAATAGCTGGCTGATGGGGAAAACCGGAACTGGGTCAGATAACATGTACTGATGCCACTGACATGACTGACCGGAAGCAAGCTAGTCGCCGAAATAGTTGTCATCAGAGTAGCAGCGGCCGAAGAATGTGTCCTCCAGCAAGGTTATGCCATAAATGTACACAAGACGCTGCCATGACTGCTGGGACCGTAGTATGAGAAATATAAACCGGACTCATAAAGTCGCTAAAATGTCTCATAACTGAAGCATTCGACCTGGCGGTCTACGAGTAGCTGTCACCCGGTCGTAAGAACCTGATAGAGAGTCCGACATACCGGAAACGTGACAAACTCGTAGCAACGATCCCTAAAAGCAGGAGCCACTGGGGAAACAAATCACTGTTCCCCGTGATTGTTTATGAAGGTCAAAAGCTATGATAATGTCTGACAAAACACAAGCGTTGGTTATTGAGAATTTGTTGACTTCCGCTGTGACGAGACGACAGTCAATTCTCGAACCAAATATGTTCTCCATCCCTCCTCGACACCGTCTTAGAAGAATGACTGAGACGGAGGAAGAAACACCGGTCAAAATGTTCTCCATGCAAATTAGAGCAGTACAGGTGAGATTTGACCTCCAAAAAGGATTTAGGTGCGTACTGGGACGAACACTTCAACGCCACCGCAATGATACCTCAGTGTCGGAATAAAAGGACAGCAACACTACCGCCGGAATGAAGGCTCTACCATATTGTCATCCACTTTAGAAGAGGAAAGACAAAAGAGAAAAATAGATTCTGTGCTTACACTACAGGTAATACAGAAACTGAATAAGTCCGGGGTAGCTCGGTATGTGCCAAGTAACATGGAAACTGAAAGAGTATCCACTAAAGCTTGCCTACAAAACCGTTCATGTTGCTGGAACTATTCCGCTGCAAACTGAAGGAAACGATGACGAGGCGACGCAGTCTCATACACCACCCCTGGACACTCGACGGCCAAGAGTAGTTTAGCCGCAATAGGGATGTAACCTCAAGAAGAATAGGTAAATCATAGTTTCTTCCGGTTACGTAACATCGGAGATGAAGTCCCTAGGTCGCGGCAAGCGACTACATCATCATCGCCGAGAAGTCTGTTATCAATTCCAAATTCTCCACCGGAAGTAGTGAAGATGAGGGAATGCGATTTTAACAGAAATGGTTCCAATGAAACCAATCCGTGTCAAGTTGAGCCAGATAACATGTTCTGGTGTAACTGACCAGAGTAATCACAATCCCAAGATGAGCTGTGTGCGGAAGAAGACGAGTCGAAACAGGTCTCCATAAGAGGATTTCTTTAGTGAACACGTTCACTACCTCTAAAGACACAGTCGAAGTGGAATACCCAGCGGATCGATAAGGATCCCAGGGAAGAAACTGCAGAAAATCACGTATTCTAGGAAACTACGATCTCTCCTTGTTTCGTTAAGATGACCAAACTCGGCAAGCATTGTCAGAATTTTTTGAGAATAGATGTGACGTACAAATAGTTGAACGAAACAAACCCAAAATGTTTGGTTCAAACGAATTTAATCCAAATTCTGACAATAAGTCATACCCGGAAATGATGCTCCATTCATGACTTACCAGCAACACCCAATCGTCACGGTCTACATAAGTCATATGAATCAACGAGGAACCGTATACTGATGGACAGTAAAGGAATGTGCATGCGCAAACCCTCGTTAAGACCCAAAGACAATTGTAAAGCGGACTAGAGGGCCCGGGTGAGTTGATGTCATACTGCCCAGCTGCAAAGTCATACGACCAGATACCAAACGTTGCTAGTTGATAGAAGTCGTAGACAGGAAGGAATGCGCTATGAAGATAGGCAGAACTTCAGGCAGCTAGATATGGGAATAAATCACCTGCTTTCTCGAAACTGTAGAGCGAGATACAGCAGTGAAAATTCGTCAAATCAGAAACAATATCCGAATCCATAAAACAACCGTTTCGTTGACATCAAAGCAGGCATTTGCACGGTCGAAACCAATACGTATAACGCCATAGTTGATGAACATATATGTCTTCACAACTTACGATTGTAAGTTAAGTGTGAAAACAGGATACTCTCAATAGTTGCGTAATCGTCACCAGTAAGTTGTTATAAGAAGCAGCAAAATGGTGACATAATCTGTACTTCCTCTCCGAAGTGACAGACGCCTATGAGAGATTGCCGGCGTTTGCACGTTCGAAACCAATAAGTAGAACGCCGTAGCCCCTCAAAAGAAGGAATGCGCCATGAAACATAGGCAGAACTTCAGGCAGCTAGAAATGGGAATAAATCACCTGCTTTCTCAAAACTGTAGAGCGAGACACAGCGGTGAAAATTCGCCAAAACGGAAACGGTTGAAGCAATGGAGTGGTCAAATATCCGAATCCATAAAAGAACAACAGTTCCGTTGTCACCAAAGTAGGCGTTTGCACGGTCGAAACCAATACGTAAAACGCCGTAAATGATGATCAGGTGTCTTCACAACTCACGATAGTAAGTTAAGAGTGAAGACGGGAAACTCTCAATAACTGCGTATACGTCACCAGTGAGTTGTTATAGGAAGCAGCCATATGGCGACATAATCTGTACTTCCACTCCGGAAGTGACAGAAGCTGTTGAGAGATTGCCGGCCTAACTGGGTACTTAGGCCGAAGGTGCAGATGAGCAACATTCACTACCTGTGTAGGATAGGTCTAAATACGATAACGTATGCCTCACAGATTAGAGATGGAATTGAAGATCTTCATAACCGGAAGTTGAATGTGATGTAAGTACCTGATGGCTGATAACATTCAACATTGCCGGATGTGGCCGAGCAACCGAAACAATAGGATATGACGAGGCCCTGTAGCGTCCCCCCCCCCACTTTCTTCTGTAAGGAACAGGTACGGGGGAATACAAGGGCTGTGTATAGCTGAGTATAGGCATGTAATTCTTTATCGTAGAATAAACGGCCCAATGGAACAGGTATTTATTCTTTTATCGTAGAATAAATAGCTCAGTGATACATCGTATGTCTGTATAATCGGAAGCTGAAGCCACGTAAGTTGAAACATGCGCCGTATATAACAGCAGATGCAGATGTGCAACCTTTACTTCACGTCTCGGAAGGATGGAGAACGAAAGTAAACACCCGGTGTACCGGAAGTCAAATGTGACACAACAGAAGAATGTAACAGGAAGAAGTCACACGACGAGGTACATCGGACTACAGAAGCCACAGAAGGATATGATGTAGGCCTGTACACCGCATGACGAACAGGAAATGGAGAGTACGTCGGAGCAGTGTAGGAATCAGCCGGTCTGCTACACATCGATGACGTAACCGGAACACTATACATCGATGACGTAACTGGAGAACTGTTCATCGATGGTTGAACCTGAACACCATACAACGCTTACGTAACCAAACATCACAAGTTGCAGCAAGTCTGTAGAAGGATGTACTTGCCGAAGTCGGAACATACGCAAGAACAGAAGCGGAAGTTCCGATGGAAGACAACGATACCGGAAGGTACATGTAAGATGATACCGGAAGGTATGATGTAAGAGGTTGCATGTAGATATCCGAGAAACTCGGAATAGACGTAGGCCGGAAATCATAACTGGATCGAAACATACGTGGTTGTAATACCGGTTGAGAAAGCTGCGGGGGTGCTGGCAATGGTTGCGGCAGAGCCCTATATAATCTCGGCACATTCAATAATGAACGGCCAGATTCAGCAAACCGGATACTGGTGTAATATTCACCGATGACTTGCACAGGAAGTGGTGATATTACAAATGCAGCAGACATCTCCGTAGTTTGTGTAGACGGCGATGAGCTGGGCCGAATTGTTGATAAATTCTCCGGAAGTGACGGGTCCTTGACAGGGGGGTAGTCACAATCTCCGAATTTATTATCGAAATTCCAGTTTGTTGAGGAAATAGTAGACACAGCAAACCGGAAACAGGAGTTATTACGACCGACGACCTTACGGAAGTGGTGCAATAACGGAAGAAATTGCAGGCACATCTTTCCTCAATTTCTCCGGCATTGTTGTAGAAATATCTTTTGCATGACCAGGCCAATCAAGGTGGAGTTCGATGCAGCCGCCGGGCGATAATCTGAAACTGGAAGTAGGGAACAACATAGGCGATCAAGGTCATCTCATGTACAATCTTACCTGGATGACGAACGCCATCTTGTACCCGTAACAAACTTCACATAATCAGAAAGTTGGAGGCGGAATATTTATTACAACAATAAAGTGAAACGGGTTGTCATATAAACATCAAATTACGTTTAAAAGACATAAGAAAAGAAGGCTCTCCGTTACTCTAAAGACGAGACGGGGAACAATACAATTTCTCGGCCCCGCCAGACGGGAGACGACAGAAATACACTAGCACATGAACCGACAAGATATTTCCCTTTGTCAGAAATACGTCGACGGGACAAAGCTGCACTCATACAAACTGGTCAAATCAGTTTCTCCCGAGACAACGGACCAGCTTTAGCGTGTCCGTCGGCCGGCTTCATAGGCCACATATAACGCAGACAATAGAAGCCATTTTATTTGATTCAGAGATGATTTGAATACTTCCCGACGGGTGAGATTTCCAGGCCCGGTAGGTAGTCCAAGAATCACAGAATCACAGTAAAATCCAAGGTATTAATCCCAGGTAGAATCCAAGGTAATATTCAAGGTAAATTCTGAGGTAATGCGTGGTAAACTCAAAAGTAGATCCAAGATTTTTCAGACGAATTTGAGAACACGTGTTTCCACTACGACTTGTAGAGGAAAGAAGGAAGTTACGTGGTCGGACAGATTGGATTCTGGGTACTCGCGCATGGGCACTGGGGAGCACAGGGACTATTTTGTTTCTGTGGTAATGTATTACAATAAGGCAATCGCGTAAGAACACGATAGCAATAAGGTATGTGAAGGTAAGTTTTACAGCGCAAGAAATTTAGATATATATCTGGAAGACTCCAATCTCTGTATCAAGAAAAACAATCCCTACCAACCTACCAACCACATTTTGATGAAACTTGTTTGCACTTTCTGTGATTGAATTACATGTATGAGAGCTTTCACAATATGACCTCAAGTAAAACTTACTTCTTTGTCAGATGAACACCACCTTTAAAACCATTGGAGAAGACCCCTTTACCTCGACCACCTGCTAGGATCTGGGCTTTAATCACAAACTCTGGTACACCTGAAATGATACAACATACAGGTAAATGAGGTAATGATTGCAATGGCGGTCAGTCAAACATATTGTCACACCTAAGAGTTGGGATCTGCGAATTAACCCTGATGATGAGAATATTGTAGCGTGGATGGTGGTCAAGTGTGTAGTCATGACGGAGTTTAGTAATATAATGTATTTTTCATATCACATGGGTGCACATCTTAGCTGAATGAGCATGAACCATTGGATATGCATGAAGTATTATCTGTCATACAGGATTAGCTATAGTAAGAATGAGGAATCTTGTATACACATTCTTCTACATATCTGTTTCAACAGTCACATGGCTCAACTGGAGGATTGCTCTGGGTAAGGGAGCTTCTTGAAATTAGGGCATGTGATGAGTTCCTTATTAGGGATGGCATATGCCGGTTATCCAAATGGGATACACCATGCCCAGTTTAGTGTTCTGATCTGGATGGAGAGAAGTTCCAATTGAAATGGCATATGCCATTCCCCACATGCCATTGCATGGTATGGCATAAGCCATCCTTTGTGTGCCGAGTTCCAAAAAAGGATGCCATGGAGTTCCTGGGAGTTCCAACTCGGTGCACCATGCCTCTCTATTTGGAATGTCTCATGCCAGTTCATGGCATGCCCCAATTCCAAGAAGTTCTGGGTAAGTCCAAGAAGCTCTGTTTGGATTATATTCATTCATCTTAGGATTCATACTCAGTTCCTTTGAAATCTCTGCTGCAGAAGATCCATTTTCGGCCACTTTAAAACGTTGAACATTGATACCATGGTCGGCCATCAGTTTCTTGCTTTGGTATTCTTGAAGGTTGAGCCATCTTACAGGTATACTGCTCACTGCCAGCTGTCAATAAGGAGGTGAGAGCAAAAAGTTTTAGCAAAAATGTGATACTTCTTTCAAGTAAGAGTCACAAGGCAAAGTAGAACATAACAATAGTCTGTCTGGGTACAATAATGAGTGTAGGCATAACGCTTTTCAGTAATATTTACATTAAATTAAAACACATACATGTATAAGGGAAGTGGGAAGAGGTGCCGACATACTGACAGAGCCACATGACTTCACAGTCTAGTCTTCTGTTTAACCTATTCTAAAGCACATACCAAGAATCTAACGATTCGTGATATGTGTTTTATATCAGGTACGCTTTTATTGTACCTGTTCATGTATCAAATGTGCTAAATATGCAACCTGTGAATACCAACAATTCTTGGAAGCAGATTATAAAATATTATATATTTAAGTATTAGGAGTCTCATGGATAATGTTAGTATTTAGAGGTTAGTCAGTTTGCCCAGGTGTCGGTTTTTCACAGGTGAGGTTTCACTGTTTTTTTGTTTTTTTTGATTCACAGGTGGATTCACTACAGGAGAGAGAGAGAGAATTAAGGTTTAACATCGCATTCAGCGAGACTTTTATTACACATGATGATGCACATCATACATGTTATAGGCATGGATATATGTATATCTTGTAAAGCAGTATTTGTAACAACATTTACAATTTAGTAACAATTCCAGAACCCAAAGTCAGGGATAGATTTCGTCCGAATGATAGATTTGAGTGATACATGTCTCCGCTCATGTTTCAATGATATCTATAGAATTTGCACATTCCCAAACCATATTAAATATGTGTACAAAGTTTCAGAAATATCCAGTGAAAAGTGTTGAACTAGATGATTTCACAAGAACATGGTCTATTGGGATAACTGTAACATTTACCATTCAAGCATGCAACTAGTAAAAGAGGTTCCACATGCATGGAGCTTGAAATGTGAAATCGCCATCAAAACTGCAAATTCAAGCAGAACGGAAGTCAGGTGCTCGAACAGAACTTCAAAGCAAGGGAAGTAACTCTGATACCTGTTTAGTTGAAAACAATTAGAGGGTCGGATAGCCGACGTAAGAATTAAGTCCTTCATGTTGACTGAGCGGATTACGAGAATCTTTGGTTGGTAGCATGCACAATATTAAACCTCCAAGGAATACGAGAGATCCTGAAGGATATTGGCACCCACCACTGCCCGATAATTGTAAGCTAATGACAAGAGGATCTTTTTGTCCATTGTTACTAAGAACGAACGATTGATTTGTAATTTTGTTTGCAGAATTTAGAATTTGAGCGAAAAAGATAGAAAAAGGGACACTAGAAAACATCAAGATATTATCTTTATTATAAGTTTCAGGAGTTTCAAAATTTCTAGAAACTGTACTTGATGTAGCTGGTTATAGTACAAGTGAAATGAGCAAAGTTAGTCTGAAAATGAATGTCCGGAGGATCCTTCATCTTCGTTTTGTAGTATTTTTTGGGGTTTTTTTTTGCACATTGGGTCATCATTGGGTACTGGAAGCTAAGACAAATCTCTTTGACACTTTGGCATGACCTATGAAACATACAGGGCTGGAAATGAGGAATTGTCCACCGTAACCTGTCATAGGTTACAGTCATTCTACCTAGGTTACGATGGAAGGTCAGGGTACGATGGAAGAAATCTCGTAACCGATGCCGTAACCCCCGCAACCCGTCGACCATGTGCTCGCTTTGGCCTAACTCTAATTATTTTCCCAATCAATTTCATGTAAAAAGTCTGGTTGGAAATCCTGTGAAACTGACGAAACTAATGTTTGTATGGTTATTGGGACTCCTGACTAAAGCTTCATATTGTTAATATCTTGATTACTTCCACTAATTTTAATGCCTAAAAGCTGTAACTAACTGGTCACCGAGACGAAAATCCACAGCATTGTGACACGTGCGTTTTAGAGGAAAAGCGATGCACACGGCACAGGTTTTTACTTCCTCTGTGAGTGCACAAATTCGTTAAAATTTCTCTGACGATTTATATTTATCATATCAATCGATTAAATTCCGGTACGATAAGTAATTTAGACATACAAATTCACTGTTGTTCGATAACAGCTGAAAATGGAAACTGCATGCCGGTGCATCATGGGAGAATTTACAACAACAACACGTGGTCAATTATCGGTGACGGCGGCAATCCGGGACAAAATTTTCGCAACCCGACGACTAAATTTGTCTTTAGAATTACATACACCAATAATTCCACTGACATGTCTGGCATTTCATTATTTCTCTGATCTTTATATCAACTGACATTTTCTTATTTTTGTCGTTTTCATTGTTGCCTTTTTGATATGTTCAAGTTGTGTTTTTGAAGTCGTGAACGGTGACATTCGCGGTAAAATGACAATAAGTAACCTTCTCGCGAACGTTAAACGAGTTCTCGATTTATTTTCAGGCCTGACATACGTACCTAAGATTCTATAATTAGGAACGAATGCTAATTCTGTTCTGTTCACTGGGCTAGTTTGAGATATCTCTTCGAAGATGCCATGCTCGATAATAGTAAGATGATATATAACAGACTTAATACTGAAGGGGTCCGGTCCGTGCAGTAATGTTGAAACTTTGAAAGTGTCTGAATCCTGATTATCTCCCTTGGATTGAAGCACACAGTAGTCTACAGTTGTCGAGTTGTGACGTTGTGTCACAAGAGTGACGGTGGGGCAGTTCACTTGCAACAGCATGGACTAAAGTAAACTGATTTAAAATTTGAAGAAATACATTTCAAATCGGAATCATTTGAACTCCTTGATATAGAAGGTGAAGGTATGGATATTCTCTATACTCAATATACAGAATATGCCCTACCGTTTGATCCGCCGACTCTTGTGATGCAACGTCACAACTCGGGATTACCTTATTAATGAAGCCTAACTTGGATTTTCAAATCGGACAAAAAAAGATATCTTGCACAACTAGGCCCCATGTGGGACCTGTGTACCAAATCTTAGAAAGATCCATGTAAGTAGTTCCTGAGAATTCACGATAATAATGTTTCAAGGAAAAATTTGAGATGGCCACCTGTCGGCCATACTGAATTTTGGAATCGAACCAAAAAACGTATCTTCCACAACTACACCATAAGGGAAACCTGTGTACCAAATTTGACGAAGATCCATGCAGTAGTTCCTGAGAATTCACGATAACAAAATTTCATGGGGAAATTCAAAATGGCCATTGAGGGCCATATTGGATTTTCAAATAGGACCAAAAAAAGGTATCTTGCACAACTGGACCACAAGGGGAACCTGTGTACCAAATTTGAGAAAGATCCATGCAGTAATTTCCTGAGATTTCACGATAAAATTTCATGGGGAAATTCAACATGCGGTCATATTGGATTTTCAAAATGGACCCAAAAAGGTATCTTGCACAACTGGACCCCAAGGGGAACCTGTGTACCAAATTTGAGAAAAATCCATGCACAGGGTGTTAGCCAGAATTCAAAAAGTGTCCGTCCACAATCCGAGCAATTCAGCCCGGGGTCCAGGGGCCGCCTAGGCCCCCGGAAGCTCTGGGGTCCTAGATGACTGGAAATGGCATTTGAGCCATTTCTAGCAAAGAAAACTGCAAAACCATGCTCATATTCAAAGGCGTTTTTATTCCTATTTTCCCTCCTTGACAGCAATATCACATAGTAAAAGGAGTTGAACTGGTACAGTTTGATCGGTAGGAGAATCGGTAGTCGGTGTATGGTTATCATTTTGAGTATCTGTGTCATCTTCATTGTCAGTCGGCACAGTCGCGGGCTCAGACTCCTTTCTAGACTTGCTAAATAATGTAGTTATTTTAACTTGTGAATGTTTTCGTTTATGCGAACCGCTCCTGTCGCTGTCATCCGCCAATTAGCAAGGCGCATTGCCAGTGGTGATTGATAGCATCTCGCGTTCTCTCGCGCGAGTTCATTCGCGAATCGGGAGCCCACGGGTCCGAGCGATGAAACGGTATTAAACACCATCAACATGGAACACGAGTTGGGGGAAATTCGACGCACGTTAGCCATGCTGCCCGACCAGCGGAAACGTTAAACAAGCCAACGATGTTAATAATGAAACGAAGAATAGCTTACGCTGATTAAAGGGGCTATTTGAGTATATTGCCCGTCTATTTTATTGAATTAATCTGATTATTCCGCCCGTCATGAGTTCTCGCCTGCCCGTCATTTTCAGTCGTTTGAAAAAGTCACCCGTCCAAATTGACGGGCGGACGGGTCGCTAGCTAAGTCACTGTCCATGCAGCAATTTCCTGAGAATTCACAATAACAAAATTTCATGGGGAAATTCAAGATGGCTACCTGGCGGCCATATTGGATTTCCAAATTGTACCGAAAAAGGTATCTTGCACAACTAGACCCCAAGGGGAACCTGTGTATCAAATTTAAGAAAGATCCATGCAGTAATTTCCTGAGAATTCAAGATAACAAAATTTCATGGGGAAATTCAAGATATTGGATTTTCAAATCGGACCGAAAAAGGTATCTTGCAAAATAGACCCCAAGGGGAACCTGTGTACCAAATTTGAGAAAGATCCATGCAGTACTTCCTGAGAAATCACAATAACAAAGTTTCATGGGGAAATCCAGGATGGTCGCCTGGCGGCCATATTGGACTTTCGAATTGGACCAGAAAAGGTATCTTGCACAACTAGACCCCAAGGGGAACCTGTGTACCAAATTTGAGAAAGGTCCACACAGCAGTTCCTGAGAAATCACAATTAAAGTTTCATGGGAAATTCCAAGATGGCTACCTGGTGGCCATATTGGATTTTCGAATCGGATCAGAAAAGGTATCTTGCACAACTAGACCCCAAAGGGAACCTCTGTACCAAATTTGAGAAAGATGCATAAAGTAGTTCCAGAGAAATCACGATAAGAAAGTTTAATGGGGAAATCCAAGATGGCCGCGTCATGGCTATATTGGATTTTCGAATCAAACAAGAAAAGGCATCTTGCACAACTAGACGTCAAGGGGAACCTGTGTACCAAATTTGAGAAAGATCCATGCAGTAGTACCTGAGAAATCGTGATAACAAGAATTGTTTACGGACAGACAACTGACCGACAGACCACGGATGAAAAGCGATTTGAACAGTGATGGTGGGCTAAAAATAGGAACTGAAATATAGAAGTAGGCTAATTTCTGTGAAAAAATATTACAGATGATCGAGAGGAGGTAGTACTGAAGTGAGCAACATTGTCCAATCTTTTGTTGACGATACCCCTAGACAGGACCCAGCCCCTGTTTCATAATGTATTTTAAAGGGGAAACAAAAGGAAGTAACTCTCCCTATCAAGAAATGCTTGAAACAGGGACTGGACGGAACGTCACAAGGGAGCTAACTTTGCAAGAAAAAATGCATAATATACTGTGCATTTTTTGTCAACAATGAAAACTCCGTATTCTGACCCCGCCCCCAACTCAAAGGATTTGATTGGTCCGTTCATATACGCACACTGGAAGCAAGGTGTTCATGTGACGTCAACAATGAGAATGACGTTAATACCATGACCTCAACAATGCGAATGACGTTACTGCCGAGACGTCACAGTATGGCGTTAGAATGAAGTTGATACAAATGTTGCGACCGAAGGTAAAAACATGTCAATCGTCCAGATTGAACCACCCCTCCAGATGGAATCTTTACACGACGAAACCCATCAAATCGTCCAGTCTCTATTTCAAAAATAATTTTTTCATTTTTTTTTTTCATTTTATTTATTTACTTATCAAACGTATATATTTATGAAAGATCATTTTATTATTATTAAATAGTACATATGAAATAGAGACTCTTCCAGTCTACGATACCCCCACGGCCCCAGCTAATTAACTTGCCAAACACTAGCCACATATATGCAACTCAGTGTATGTAACCACGACTGAGTTGCACATCCTTACTAGGACAGACATCAGTATCGTCCTTTTCTTCGTGGCCAAACGTGACAAAATGTACAATTGACTATGGCATTTAACGGGTTGTAAACATGTCAAATATACTTCGCTCCCCCAACACAAAGTATCTGGCTCATTCCTGCAGCGCAAGTACACGTAAATAGCACCAACTCATATCACTATCTCCCTATCACGTTCAAATGGTGAAAATGGCATAAGTGCAAGAAATGCTCCAATGCGCATGCACCGCTTTAAAACGGAAATAACATTACACGTTACAATATGTCGTAAACAAGAAGGCGTCATCAGCTGCTGGGGTAACCGAGCTGAAGGTTGACCACGTGCGTTAGGCTCCGCCCACTAGCTGATGACGCCTTCTTCTTTACGACATATCGTAAAGTGTTAGTGCTATTAGCGGTGCATGCGCATTGGAGCGTTTCTTGCACTTATGCCATTTTCAACATTTGAACGTGATAAGGAGATACTCCTGATAGTGATATGAGTTGGTGCTATTTACGTGTACTTGCGCTGCAGGAATGAGCCAGATACTTTGTGTCGGGGGAGAGAAGTATATTTGACATGTTTACAACCCGTTAAATGCCATAGTCAATTGTACATTTTGTCATGTTTGGCCACGAAGAAAAGGACGATACTGATGTCTGTCCTAGTAAGGATGTGCAACTCAGTCGTTGTTACATAAACTGAGTTGCATGTGGCTAGCCAAACACCTGTGTCTGTGGGGAAAATATCCGAGTAATGATAATGTCACGGACTCATCCCGGTTTATCGGCAATGATATATGTAACTGTATAGTTCAGTAGCAGTACAACTTTGATCACCAAGGAAAAATTAACCTTACCACAGCTGAAAGGAGACAGTCACTTTATATGGAAGGGGGTTATCAGGTCCGGGAAATCCCACGAACTCGCGTATATACGTCAGTTCGCATATATAGGTCAACTGACCATTGAGTGATAGGCCAGTTAGCCTATAGATATGGTTGTCGAACGAACATTCCTCGCTCACTGAAAAACGATCTCAAAGTGCAAGATGGTATGTATGTGAGAGACACTTGGAGTTGTACTCTAACTAACCTGCACATTGGTGACAAATACTTTTACGCCATGTCTCTGACACGAATTGACTAAAATAGACCCCCAACTTACCATTTCCCTCATTCTCGTACTTACGTTCATCTATCTGTATCAGATTTTCACAAAAATCAACGGAGCGTTTACATCATCTTTCTCTATCGTGGGCGCAGCCACACAGGTCACAGTAACGCGAGAAAAGCGTGTTCAGCTGGTATTCCTGCTAAGTCCGTTATCCGCATTAGGGAACAACTCATATTTTGCACGTCGTACAGCTTTTGTTTTTCGAAGTGCAAAATAGGAGGAGTTCCCTAATGCGGATAACGGATTTAGCAGGAATATGACTGCAGCAAGACCGCTGCACGCTTTTCTCGCGTTGCACGCGGCCCTGTCTTTGCAAATGGCTGCGCCCACGATAGAGAAAGATTATGTAAACGCTCCGTTGATTTTTGTGAAAATCTGATACAGATAGATGAACGTAAGTACGAGAATGAGGGAAATGGTAAGTTGGGGGTCTATTTTAGTCAATTCGTGTCAGAGACATGCCGTAAAAGTATTTGTCACCAATGTGCAGGTTAGTTAGAGTACAACTCCAAGTGTCTCTCACATACATACCATCTTGCACTTTGAGATCGTTTTTCAGTGAGCGAGGAATGTTCGTTCGACAACCATATCTATAGGCTAACTGGCCTATCACTCAATGGTCAGTTGACCTATATATGCGAACTGACTACGCGAGTTCGTGGGATTTCCCGGACCTGGTTATAGGGACCCTCATTTCCAACACCGACACACGCAGTCGTGTCCAAAAATAATCTCCAGAACCTGTTTATGGATACATGTGATGTGGTACTTGAGCCTGTTTCCGTTCAATGATTCATCCTATCAGTCTTCAGCACTAAATGCAATGTGCTGCCACTTACCTGCTTTTCCAAACTTTTGAAAGCAATATTTCTGACAACGTTGCTCAACGACGAAGCCATTCCCGCAGGCGATCAAGGTCACAGATCAAATGATATGTAGGTCGAACGTCTAATTACTCATTGTGTCTTAGCGAGATAAAACATAATTCACCATATTTAATGTGTCAAATGCCAATCTAGCCAAAATTAATGCAAAGTGTACTTCACTTTATTATGTTAAATAGTTTCCTGTTTATTCATAAACACGTATGGTGCAAAATTTTTGTGGTTTAACTTTCTTGACCGACTTTTCACGGTATTCTTACCCCTCAGCCACTTCCGCCGCCATCATCTAGTCCGGTACCCAGCTCCCATAATGCACTGCGGCGTAATGGGAGTCTGGTATTGGCCATCGAATGGCAGCCTCCAGCGGGAGATTCAACATGGCGGCTGCCCAGGTTATAGGCATAGGACGAGGTAAACTTCGCCGTTTTTCTGGTAAGTTTATTACCGGCAATTTATGCCGTCGGGATACAACGATTCCTTGTACACCACTCGTCATTTCTGTATATCGCAAAGCATTTGCCGGTCAATGATTTATGTCGCAGCAGTCAAAATAGCCCATGTTGTTGTTGTTGTATGCAATAACATGTGCGAGGTAAATGTACGCATTGGGGGAGGAAAACGATCTCAAAATTCGCCCAAATACAAACACAGTGGACGATGCCCTATTTTTGTCGATACAACTTTCAAGCATTTGACACTGACATTATCCAACCGCCTGTTTCTTTAGGGGAAAAATCTAAAATGCCAGTAATAGGCCTGTGTACAGATGATGGTGGGGGGGGGGGGGTCAGTTGTCACACTCAAGAATATTTCGCTCTTATGGAGACAGACAGTTTGACTGGTGGAGGAAGCCGGGAGTACCCAGAGAGAGCCACCAGGATTGGGGAGGGGAAGATGGGGGGGGGGTATTTTATTTTATTTCGGGTTGCATTTCTTGAGATGCATTTGATTTTTATATTTATTGTTTCTCAAAACTCGTGTATCATGTAAATTTCCATAATGTTTACATCCTCCGGTTTTTGTCAAAATATATCCAATTGCCCGAATATTTTTAATAATAAATTCTATCTTAATGATTATGCACAATGTCTTTACATGGGTTCGTGTACCGACTGGTATCACTGTTCCTAGTATCTAATATTCTCAAATCATATGAATTTCCAATTCAATTTTCATATCTGTACCATACTAAATCTTCTGATTCTGCAGTAGCTGTACATTTTTCAGCAGAGTGAATTAAAATTAATTATTGAATATACCAAATGAATTACTGGACTCAAGTCTTAATTTAAAATACCGCTGTTGTCAAACATATGTTTGCAAAATTTTGTGGCAGTTTATTGGCAGCTGTTGCCCATGACACAAACTTGTCACAAATCTCTTGGGAGTAATGCAGTTTAAAATCCAGTTGGTATGTTGTTCCTAAATACACTCCATGTCTGCATCGATCATTGATTAAAATGGATTGCTTGTTACTGAGGAACATGCTTTATACTAACTCTATGCCTACATGTAGCTTACATGTATATGCACTGAGTAATTAGAATAATATATTTTATAGAGAGCTTAATTTAATAGTGACTAATCTATTGTTATATATGAAACAACCCATTGAACAGAGACACATCAAGACCTATCACATCAACAACTATCGACATAGAGAAACTTGGAATTAGTGTGCTGGGGGAAGGGTGATGAATAAAGTGATAATGTTAAAATGTAATTTCAAATGAAAATTAACCCATCAGAAAAAACTGCAAATGAAAGAACAATTCAAACAGTGTCAATGATTTTTTTTCAACTGAGACAAAGTAAAAAGCATTTTACATTTGTGGTTTCTTTTAATTTATTGTTTAGAAATTGTTCTGATATGATGTACTGCTAGAATAAAAGATCAGTTTTCCCCATGATAACTTTGTTCCCTTTTAATTTGGTACCAATTTCAATTAACATTTTATATGGTTATTTATCATTTCCATTTCTTTATTTACAGGCGGTCATCTTTGACCATTGCTTCAACACCATGATAGTTTTCAGTATTGATTCCACTGGTATGTATGAACAAATTTCACACATACATGATATATTATTTAATTAGCCCAGTAAAATCTCAATGATACATAATCATGACAATTAAAGAAGTCTGAGCAGACACATGTATTAAGTGTCAAACACTATTCTTTATTTTTCTTGTTTTTACATATCATACCCAATCAATTGATCCAAATTTATCATTTGCCTACAGGCAACAGTAGTACATCATATAACAATTTTGGCTTTCATCTCTGAACACTCTTTCCATCAGCAAATGGTCCTAATAATTTGGCAAATGCAAATTATTTATCCGGCCACATAATCTCGGTTGCAAAATATTCATTCCATCGGAAATAATATACTATATTACAACTTTTTATTCTTGTTCAATTTCTAGGTCATAATCAGGTGTGCCAGTTTGATGATTGCAGTACAACTACATGTCACCTTCATGGGCATCGACCAACCTTTGTCAGTCCTGAGGCACCAGCTTGATGGAACTATTGTCTGAATTTCAGCAAATGAAAAGTTGTAATAATATAGAACAAACAATAAATAATACTATCTGATAGTTATGTTTCTTGCTGGTCCACATCAGTTATGTATTCAGTATTCTACAATATATTAGAGACCATGATAAGACTTAATCACAGTCAATATGTATGATATAGTGGTAAATGTCTTAGAGACCCATACAGTTGAACATTGATACAAGTTCACATAAATATGATGTTGCAAAAGTCCACTTGCTTATCTCACTTACATGTATGTTGATTATTGTGATTGAATCCAACAGCTCAAGGAAAAAAATACCATGATTTCAGATGACACTAAGGTAAGCCAACCACATAAGTGACATAACTGGGTACATAGTGAATTTCAGGAGTTAGCATACATGTAGAAAGGTAAATGAACATCAGAGGCACGAATCTGTTATGTAATTTATCATCTTAAATTATGGATACATGTACATATTACTTGTGTTCTTCTGTATGTGGTTGACATGTACAGATTTTGAATAAAAGAAATTGCCTTTGTCTTCTTGACTCAAAGGGTTTCTATACTTGGAAAATAGTCTTTGTGTCTGGTCAAAGATCCCAAGAAGTTTTATTTTTTATTTTTGAAGAGCCCCAATTCAGGAAACTGAAATATGCAGAGTCATAGGATCTGATATCAAAACTATTCCAACAGCTAACAGCATTTTACAGACACATTCAATGTTGGCATCAAGGGAAATAATTATGCTGAAAATGTTGTGGAAAAAGTATCTGCATTCACCATGTTCACACAAACCCAAAACTAACAGCTTCTAATCTTTTCCATCAAAATATTTCAAGCTTGGACCGCTACCAATCAAAACTAGTTGGCAGAGATTTGATAAACTTGTGATCAATGGGTAATTGGTTTGATACATGTAGAGACCAGTAGTGTATTGGTGGCCTGATCTGAACTATCAAGAATCATAATACATATTAATACGAAGTGCGACATCATATGTCACAAGTCTGACTAAATCCTACTACTGCCCGGTGTTGTATATTACATTTGTAACATGCACTTTCTGTTAATTTTTGTTCCCCAAGGAGGGAGGGAAGAGAGAGAGAGAGGGGAGGGGGTATGCTGAAATAGTTTTGCGAGTGTTGAGTGTGCTAACAATAGCTTTGCCTCAGTTCAGTATGATATATGCCGAGTCTATTTTTAACAGCAGCTTACCTACTTTAATTCTTAGACAAAAGATTCCCCAGGCAGAACGATAGGTACAATAATGCATGAATCCTGGATGAAATTTACAGTTTGTACTTTTCCTAATTCCCATCCTATGGCTACAGTGTGGAGAAAGTTTTAATCAGTGATATTTGGACTTTTTTTTAACTTATGTTCCCAAAATTACCTTCAATGTTAGCATTCCCCTTCTTCACATAATTTGATGCAATTTATAGCTAGTTTAAAATATTCCCCATGCTGTAGATACAGGCAGGAGACAGGTAGATCACAGACCACAAATTTACACTGGAAGTTGGGCATCAATGCACCTGACTGAGAATTAAAGTTGGAAAGGGGAGATTTGGAGAGCATGATGTGGAGATGTTGGACTGTCATACTTCCATCTGATATTATCCACAAAATCCCATTCTACATATCAATATTGTTACTATAACAATTCTTAACTTCATGTGACTAATCCAGTGCCCCAAATAGTACTTGCAATTCTTTTGAGTCAAGGAATAATGCCTGGCATTGCTGTTGAGCTAGAAACCGTCCTTGATAAATTGTCCGCCTGCCTGACACACACAAGTATTACAGTGCAGGTGGTCATTTACATGTGTAAAAGTCTGTATGCCAGATTTGTGGCTGATATCCAGTTTGAACTGTAATACATCCTCTTGTGTCCTGTTGTATCATCTTGCATCGATAAAGTGTTGATGTGGCAGAATCTGTGACCTGCAGGTTGGAAAACAATGATATACCAGTTCATTTTATAGTGTCAGAACTCATATGGAAAACATCATTACCGGTACATGATAAGTCGAGGGCAAAATTAGAGAATGTATACAATGAAAACTTAATCCAGTCTATGTAGAAAGCAAATCATGAAAAATGAAAGAAAAAAATTGATGGATCTTAATTGGCCATGAATGGATTGTAACTCAACCATGTTTATTTAGTGGATTTAGTCACCTATAAGCATGACAAGAAGCTGTGAATTAGTATATGATTGTATTACCGTACATGAATAACCTCTCAATGGAGCAATGTTTTGTCGAAGGGATTCATATCGTAATCAACCAGTAGCTGTATTTTGAATAAAGAAGTTGTTCCATATGTTTGCGAAAGAAATAGATCCCAATTAGAAATTTAAAAACGTGGCCTACTCAGTCAATTGCTTTCCTTTTTAACAATATACAAAAATATCATTTTTTTTGTTTTTCATCAATAACTATTATGATGGTGAATGTGCAGACTTGAAATATCATATAATTATAGTATTCATATCATAGTATCTTGATATTATAAAATACCATAGAATCGTAATATTAGTAGGATGAATACATACCTGGTACCAGCTGGATTAGGGATTTTGTGGCATTATGTGTCACAGTGTGGCTGCCAATAAATGGAGAGAGAAGGATTTTGGTACAATGCTATATTTATATGGTGTAACGGTAAAAGTAACCTTAAACAAAACTTAGCATAACAAATATGTGGGGAGTGGTGCCAACTTTATGTGCTGCAGCCCATAAATCAATCCAGAATTAATTTACTCTGAAATATTGACTGCTTACTAGCTGGAGGATGGAAACCTTTACAGCTGGTATAGAGATACATGTGGTTTGAGAAACAACAAACTATGATTTGATGCTTATTAAATCTTATACATGAAATACATCCGAAGTTGCACCCCAAACTAAAATACCCCCCCCCCCCAGTCACGCCCCCATCCTCCAATGAAATTGAATTGATTCACAGAAGTTAGGATTTTTCTTAAAAAATCAAGGCCGCTGGTAACTTCAAATACTTGATAATATTATCAGAAAATATAAGTCGTCCATTGTATTGGTATTTGGGCGCTTTTTGAGATAGTTTCTTTCTCAAGTGAGTGCATTTATCTCGCACATGTTATTGCATGCAACAACAACAACATGGGCTAGTTTCACTGCTGTGACAAAAATCATCAGCCGGCAAATGCTTTGTGATATACAGAAATGAAGAGCGGTGTACCAGGAATCGCTACATCATGACGGCATAAATTGCCGGTAGTAAACTTACCAGAAAAACGGCGAAGTTGACATCGTCCTATGCCTATAACCTGGGCAGCCGCCATGTTGAATCTCCCGCTGGAGGCTGCCATTCGATGGCCAATACCAGACTCCCATTACGCCGGTGCATTATGGGAGCTGGGTACCGGACTACGCCATCATCCTGGTCATTGCTCATCCTGGTCTTTCGCGAAGCGCC
Organism: Hanleya hanleyi; assembly: GCA_036873755.1. Taxonomy (NCBI): domain Eukaryota; kingdom Metazoa; phylum Mollusca; class Polyplacophora; order Lepidopleurida; family Hanleyidae; genus Hanleya; species Hanleya hanleyi. The sequence goes on from JAVTVY010010732.1 coordinate 22,046, forward strand.
CGGACGAAAACAAGCCAGTGTCAGGTTAGTTTTGAAACACGTGGAGAAGGAAAGAGACGTAAACTTCAGAAAGTGAAACTACACGGAAAGATCACAGAAAACGACCAAGTACATCATAAATACGATCGCAAGAAAAAGATAAAACGGTCTGGGGCTAAAACAAAATGGCGTGCTCTCGCGAAACACTGAGGCTAAATAACTGAATTTGAAACATGTGCGTCTTTGCCGTTTTTGGCGGGAGTTTGAAATAATTTATGATGTTCCTAGTCAACTGGTCAAGTATAACATGACTCTGATTTTATTATCAGGGCCATGCAGTACGATCCAAGGCGCTTCACTGACGAAAATAAAAGACCAGAATATAGTATACAGACTTCTTTATTTAGCTAATCACAGCGCCCAACAGATTGAGCAGAACAATAATTTACAGTACAGTAATGACCGGCAGTAATTCACATCCACACTTCCGAATTCCCACTGTGATAATAATATGGTACATCCGGGTTCGTGATACACCAAAAATAGCATCCAGAAACACTTACTTGCATTCCAAATACGGCAGAGAAAATACTAGTCAAGAAATATAAACATCTCCACTTTAGCTTTTCCAAAAATTATATCCACCCCACCCCCCTCACCTAAGGACGAGTTTCCCTTCAAAAAGTTTAGTTTAAATTCAGTTCTATTCATTTTTGTTACCAGTACTTTATTATGTGGAATTCAAGATAGGTGTTGATTTAAATATGAAGTTCTATGTAGTTTGATTTAAAAGTACAAAATTTCAGGGATAATTCCGAACCATTCAATAGGAGGGTGGGTATAATTTTTGGAAAAAGCCCTTGTACCAATACACGACTCCACGGTTCCGCGGCTGAGTGACCTACTTTCGAGTGGAACGTAAACTAAGCCACGTGGCGCGCTACAGCATTGCCGAGGTGGGAGAATCGAGGTATTTTAAATAGCTGTTGTGTGCAAGATTAAAGATCTCTTGGACTCGTAGATGCAACGTTTTCTTCTTTGATGTTACCAGAAGTAATCTTTTTGTCTAGAAATCATTACACTTAAGCTACTTAGAGTGAAAATAAGACTTTTTCATCACTGTTTATCGTGGTGCTGTGGTTGTATACGCATATATGTATAGTATACATATATATGTATATGATATAGTTCTAACCACAATAAACAATTGATACATTTAATCACCAAAATATATATATATATATATTTAAAATAAATATATGATAAGTAGATATTGCCTTGAATTTCGAGGTAATTTTTGACAATCTAATTAAAATTAAATCCTATCTGCTCCCCATTTGGATACTGTCGCTTGCAGGATCTAACAGGCTTGCAGTAACTCGCGTGTTAACTCTTTCCCCCATATAAGCGGGTTTTGACGGCTTGTGTCGATCCCCATGTAAGCGTGTTTTGACGGATGTTCGCCTAACCCATGAAGACGGATTTTGACGTGTCACTGAGTTTCCATGTGATGGATTACTTTTGCAATTTTTTGCGTTTACTTTGAGTAAAACCTAATTGAAACTATACATTTTCAGAAAGCCAAAATTTAAATAAATCTGACTATATAGACTGTTGGTATGTTTTGTAGTAAGGGTAAAATGAAATCGGGAGAGGAACAGAAATAATCGATGGAAAATGCGCGATTAGACACCAAATGTGTTTGGTGTGCTTCAAGGGAAACGTTCGAAAAATTGTAAAACCTGCTTCCAAATTCCTGAGTATTTCACGTAACGTGAGTATAAACTACCAAAGTATCTAACCTTGATGACTAACTCGTCAAATCTGCCCATCTGAGTTTATTATAAACATTTCCCGGGACCTGTTGATCTCCCGTTTTAAAATTTATCCGCCATTCTTTCACCACGCTGTGTTTCGTGGACCCGTGGCCATGGCGACCACGCGCAAAATAAACCGACTGCTCCAATCACGCCGGGCCTCTGAAAAGGTCGCTCAAGGTCGCTCAACCTTGGGCCAATCAGTGATGCTGTTTTACTTCACCTTGTTACCAGCCTTCGTTCTCCTTTAGGGAAGTACATGGGACTTTTTCAGGTATAGCTCGTTCTATACCTGCCATCTCATGATGTAACTGCGAAATCCCGAATGTACGGAAAATAAGCTTTACAATGGTATACGATAACACAGGAATTGCAGCGGAACAACAACAACAGAACGCTGCAAAACGTAGCTAAAATGCGACAATTTCTTCGCTTTTTTCGTGATTTCCAACAGACGGAAAGCAGACACAACACATTTTGTCGCAAGATTACTTATTTTTAGATTAAACGTTGCTGATATTGATATAAAACGTGAACAAATTACGTAGAATGGGCCTGTGGGAGACCATTGGTAAATATTTTTCCACATGACATGGGACATAAAACGGGGTATTTTACATCGCTGGAAACGTATGAAAATTGAAATCAGTCCATGGGTTAAAGACCTACGCCATTACAAATCTGTTATGGGTCAGAGAGAGAAAATTCTCCACAAGTCTATGGGGGAAAGAGTTAACCAATCCCGAGAACGCGATCCCGACATTGTGGCGCCATAATACAGGGTAAATATATGGACGGATATTTGGTGTAAGCATGGGGGTAAATGGACACAGTGAACCTATCTCCCCTCCCCGACTGCAAATGGATGAGTCCAGATGCGACCATGATGTCATAATGCTATTAAATATCCATGGTATGGGCGCTCAGAACACCAAATTCAATTGAAATACGTAAGATAGCGACATGTACGATTGGGGAGCATTGATAGGATATTAATGTAATAAGATTGAATTTTTGAGTGCCCGGAGCGGCGACCATGAAGTAAATTTTTCATGGGACATGTCATCCAGGTTATGGCCGTCTTCAGGGTCCTCGAGAAGTTTATCATGAATAGACCGAGTCAATAGTTCATGGAAATAATCAGATGTAATATCCGTGCAAGCAGACGACATCAACAGTTTACAGCGAGCACATGTTGACCGACTTCCGGTGCTGGGGAGCAGCCCGTACTTTAGATTACGGTAGGGAGCAGTTCTTGCTATATGTAGGTTAACGTAACGAATCAGCGCATCTCCCCTTTTCGGAGTTACTTTAAACTTAAAGTTACCAAGAACTGAATTAGACTAGTTCGCTCGAACTTTACATTACGTTAACAAGACTCTACAAACTGTTACGAGTCAACTTTGTGAAAACGTTACTCAACAAATGTTCATGCAAATGTCCATGCAATATAATGTCTCTCAAAATAAAGTTCGTAATATCAGTCCTTGTTTGATGACTTAATCATTACGCAATCAGATAATCGAACACTGAAACTGTGAATACACAAGATTTTCCGAACTGTCAATTAAACAGATAACACAGTTGGATCTTGTTTATTGCTTAACTTTAGCATTTAGAGTCACTGATGATAAGTAAAGATCCAACAAACTATTTACACATAGTCGTCGTACTTCAGTGGACGTTTCACAGATCTTCCACTTGAAGTTCTGACAGGTGGTGGTTCGGGCGGTTTCGTTGTGATCGCCCGCAGTCGTTGACGGTACATTAGTTGTTGGCGGTACATCAGTGACTCTAAATGCTAAAGTTAAGCAATAAACAAGATCCAACTGTGTTATCTGTTTAATTGACAGTTCGGAAAATCTTGTGTATTCACAGTTTCAGTGTTCGATTATCTGATTGCGTAATGATTAAGTCATCAAACAAGGACTGATATTACGAAATTTATTTTGAGAGACATTATATTGCATGGACATTTGCCGAGAACATTTTCAAATCTTTTATGTTCGCTAGGCGATGAAGATAAATTTGATCCAGTCCTTGCCAAATTTGACGAACATTTCATACCCAAAAAGAACATTCATGAGAGGGCACGGTTTCACCAACGATCTCAAAAACAGGGCGAAACTGTAGAGTCATTCGTCAGGAGTCTGTATGACATAGCCGAGAACTGTGAATTTGGGGTCTTGAAATCGGAACAAATCAGAGATCGTCTAGTAATTGGAATTCTAGACAAGGAGTTGTCAGAGAAATTACAGCTCAAATCAGATCTTGATTTGGACACTGCAATTCAAATGTCAAGGCAGTCTGAATTAGTAAAGAGTCAAATGAAGGATCAATCACACGCCAGTGCAACGACAGACATGGAAGAAGTAACGTCACGCAGGTCACGTCAATTTCATCAGCGACAAACATTTCAGCAAAACACGGGCAGTAGTAGTAAAAGGGGCAAAGTCGAAAAATAACCCTAACCAGAAGTTTCAACGAAATAATTTTGGCTACCAGAATGCAAATCCAGCATGTACTAACTGTAATTGGAAACATGGTGTAAATGCTCGGTGCCCAGCAGCAGGTAAACGATGCAACACATGTGATAAATACAACCACTTTGCAGTTTGCTGTCGATCTAGATCCAGTCAAAATTCCAGAGATGTGCGCGAGGTTGTATCTACATTTGACCCACCTGAAGATGACACATATTTTCTTGGATCCGTCACGTGCAGTGATGACGTGGATGCCTGGAAAATAAATCTGACGTTTTCTGGATCCCCCGTGGTCTTCAAGATTGATACAGGAGCAGACACAACGGTAATGTCTGAGAAAACGTATCTTTCTCTCACACAACGTCCTACACTGGAGAACGCCAATTCCAAATTATCAAGTCCAGGCGGTTTTCTCGATTGTAAGGGACAATTCATTGCTCGCACAAATCACAAAGGTCAAGCCTACAGTTTTCGCGTATTCGTAGTGGCTGGTTCCCAAGTCAACGACTTACTGGGCTGTGGTGTAGCGCTTGGCATGGGACTTGTGAAGCGAGTTTGTGAAATCAACAGTGATTTATTCGAAAAAGGTGGTCTTTTGAAAGGAGATCCAGTGAAAATCGTTCTCCGTGACGATGCTCAACCGTATAGCGTACACACTGCTAGGAGAGTGCCATTTCCATTGCTTCCAAAGGTGGAACAGGAACTGAACAGAATGATTGATGAAGGCATTATTGAGCGGGTGACTGAACCAACCGATTGGTGTGCACCCATGGTCCCAGTGGTCAAGAAATCGGGACAGATCCGCATTTGTGTTGACCTAAAACGTCTAAACGAGAATGTGAAACTTGAGAAATATATTCTACCTACGTTGGAGGATGTAGCGCCAAAGTTAGCTGGAGCCACAGTTTTTTCAACTTTGGATGCCGCTAGTGGATTTCATCAAATTCCACTCGACAAAGAAAGTTCACGTCTCACAACGTTCATCACTCCCCTGGGAAGATTCTGCTTTCGCCGGGTCCCGTTTGGGATCACCTCAGCTCCTGAAATTTTCCAACGCAAGATGGCCGACCTACTTGGCGATGAGGAAGGTGCCGTCGCATGTATGGACGACATTCTTGTTTTTGGCAAAACAATGACTGAACATGATGCGCGTCTCAATCGAGTGCTCGATAAAGCCCGAGATGCCGGTCTACGTCTACAAAGAACGAAATGTCACATCAGAAAGCCAAAGATTGACTATTATGGACACTGCATTCACGCCGGTGGAGTCAGTGCGAATCCCGAGAAGGTCAAAGCAATAAATGACCTACCAGCTCCGACAAACGTAACAGAGTTACGTCGATTGATTGGCATGGTTAACTATTTGGGTCAATTCCTGCCGGATCTCTCCACAACCATGAGTCCAATGACTGACTTGTTGAAATCGGACGTCGCATGGTTTTGGGGTCCACAACAAGAAGCCGCACTAATTTCCGTGAAGAAAATGCTACTCACAACGCCAGCTTTAGCATTCTATGATCCTAGTAGGCTAACAGTAGTAAGTGCGGATGCTAGTAGTTACGGACTGGGTGGTGCGTTGTTCCAGCAGCACGATGGAGAACTGAAGCCAGTTGCTTTCTGTTCACGGACTTTGAACCAATCAGAACGCAAATACGCGCAGATTGAGAAAGATTTTTTGGCCTCAGTCTGGGCATGTGAACGATTCCAGCGTTATCTTGTCGGTTTGGAGAACTTCCGCCTTCTCACGGACCATAAACCCTTGGTCCCGCTGATAAATGTACAGGATCTGGATCGCGTTCCACTGAGATGCCAGCGATTACTACTACGACTACGACGATTCTCAGTCACTGCCGAATATGTGGCTGGAAAGTACCTCGTTGTGCCAGATACTCTCTCACGTAGTCCGTTGTCTGATGAAGAAACCTCAACTACAGTACAGCCGATGACGTAGAAATATTTGTGGATTCTGTTGAAGCTAACTGGCCGGTATCCGACAGAAAGATCCAGCGAATCACAGAAGCTTCATTGACAGACGCGAGTCTACAGACAGCCATGAATCTGACCAAACAAGGCTGGCCAGAGCACCTACAGAGTGTACCTCTTCAAGCTAGAGACTATTTTGCGTCGCGAAATGAACTGTCTGTGTCACATGGACTGTTACTTTACAGAGACAGGATTGTCATTCCCGTCAGCATGAGAAATGAGATCGTAGAAAACATACACGATGGTCAACATGTGCTCGCTGTAAACTGTTGATGTCGTCTGCTTGCACGGATATTAAATCTGATTATTTCCATGAACTATTGACTCGGTCTATTCATGATAAAGTTTGCGTTTATCCTTGCCTTTTCCTTTACTTGAGCCATTATTTGCACCTTTCGGCATGTTTGATTAGCCTGGGCGACGTGCTTTCTCGCCAGTGTTTACATTCCACTGACCCAGAGCCTCGCTCTGGATATGACCCAGAGACTGTGGAGTTGTGTATATGGTGGAGATGTTTACATTTCTTGACTGGGATTTTCTCGGCTGTATTTGAAATGTGAGTAAGTGTTTTGGCTGCCATTTTTGGTGTATCACAAACCCGGATGGACCATACATTATTACGACAGTGGGGATTCTATAGGGATGTGCACAGGGTTGTGAATTTCTGGTCTGTATTCTGATCATTTATTTTCGTCAGTGAAGCGCCTTGGATCGTACGGCATAACTCTGATAATAAAATCAGAGTCATGTTATATTTGACTATGATAGTAGGCTGGCCAAAGACCTCAAAAACGCTTTTAAAAACTTTCGATGGCATTTTTTGTTACAAATGGGTACCCATGCTAAATTAGTTCCTTGAGTGGTAGAGATCAAGGTAGGACGGGATACCACCCTGATTTTGGTCAACTAAGGTCATTTTGGGGTCACCCTTGGGTCAAAAATGGGTAAAAATCGGTAATAAATTAACAGCAACCGCATTGTTTGTTACCAATGAGTATCCAAGCTGAATTATTTGTAAGTAGTGTAGAATGTCAGGTAATCACGTTTATTATAAGAATCGAGGTCATTTTAGGGTCGCTTTTGGGGCAAATAAGGTCAAAAATTTGTGAAAATCGGTTATATGTACAGCACTAATTGTTACGATTGGGTATTGCAGTTGAATCAGTTGAATGTAGTGTAGGGTTGGATGTAGTCATCGATAATACGTTAATTATTAGAATTAAGGCCATTTTAGGATCATACTTGGGTCAAATGAGGTCAAAAATTGGTGAAAATCAGTAGTATGTAGTGTAAGTTTTATATTAGTCATAGATAACACTTTAATTATTCAAATTAAGATCATTTTAGGGTAACTTTTTGTTAAATGAGGTCAAAAATGGGTACAAATCGGTTATAAATTAATATCTACAATACTATTTGTTACGAATGGGTAGACAGATGGAATTAGTTGTATGTGGTGTAGGGTTTAAGATAGGCATAATAACCATTATGAAACCATTGTATTGTCTGTCGATGATTATTTTTCTAGCTGATGATTGTACGAATAGAGCCAACTAGGCCCATAAATAGTCAGATCGATCTGTTTTGTGAAGGGGTTTAGCTTTGAGAAATTGCTACTTTCAGCTCCATGTAATCACATTACCTTGAATTAGAAGGGCAAAATGAGAATATGAGTCTCAGATGAACCCACATGGTCACCATTTTGAATTTAATAGTTGTATTCTCAGCTGGAGATTATGCCAACAGAATAAAAATAGGCATAATGTAATAAGCTATGGCGTTATTCTGCTCAATTTAAACAAGTTTGTACCTAGAATAAAATATTCTAACAGTAATATGAAAAAAGAATAATTTCCGGATGACTCCTAATATGGTCGCCATTTTGAATTTAACTATCATTTTTAATCTGACGACTAAGCAAATAGATTAAAAATGAGCAAAAGGTATCTGGCTATGATGTGGGACCCTTCGGTTTTGATAAATGTGCACAATCAACTAAGAACAATGCCTTGATATACACGAGCAACATAGAAAAGCAAGAGATTCAGATATCCCCACACAGCTGCCATATTGAATTTGAACATCGTATTTTGATCTTGGGGATATGCAAATAGATTCAATTTGGGCGTAAGTTGTTAGGCTATGCTAAGAGATCCCTCTCTTTTGATAAATTTGCACAATAAAAGAAGAATACTGCCTTGAAGTAAACGAGCAACATGAAAAGACCTGATTTTCAGATGACCCCATATGGCCACCATTTTGAATTTGGTCATCAAATCTTGATCTTAGGGATACGTAAGTGGATTCAAAAAGAGTATAGGTTGTTGCATGGACTATGCTTGGAGATCCCCCAGTTTTGATAAATTTGCATAATGAACTGAGAATAATGCCTTGAACTATATACGAGCTACGGCCAAAAGTGTGATTTTCAGATGGCCCCATATGGCCGCCATTTTGAAATTGACCATCAAATCTTGAGCTTAGACATATGTAAATAGATTCAAAATGGACATAGGATGTTAGGCTATGCATAGAGATCCATCAGTTTTGATACATTTGCTTAGAGAGGTGAAAATAATGCCTTGAACTACATGAGCAACAGGAAAAAGTGTGATTTTCAGATGACCCCTTATGGACGCCATTTTGAATTTGACCATCAAATCTTGATCTGTGGGATATGTATATAGATTCAAAATAGCCATAGGATGTTGGGCTATACTTAGAGATCCTTCGGTTTTGCTAAATTTGCATAATGAGCTAAGAATAATGCCTTGAACTACATGTACACGAGCAACAGGAAAAAGTGTGATTTTCAGATGACCCCATATGGCCGCTATTTTGAATTTGACCATGAAATCTTGATTTTTGGCATATGAAAATAGATTCCAACGGGCATAAGATGTTAAGCTATGCATAGAAATCCCTCTGTTTTGAAAAATTTGCTCAGTGAGTTAAGAATAATACCTTGAATTATACGAGCAACAGGAAAAAGTGTGATTTTCAGATGACCCCATATGGCCGCCATTTTGAATTTGACCATCAAATCTTGGTCTTTGGGATATGTAAATAGATTCAAAATGGGAATAGAATGTTGGGCTATGCTTGGAGATCCCTCACTTTTGACAAATTTGCATAATGAACTAAGGATAATGCCTTGAACTATATGGGCAACGTCCGAAAGTGTGATTTTCTGATGACCCCATATGGCCGCCCGACCATCAAATCTTAATTTTTGGCATATGTAAATAGATGTAAAATGGGAATAGAATGTTAGGCTATGCATAGGGATCTCTCGGTTTTGATAAATTTGCGCAGTGAGGTAAGAATAATGCCTTAACAACATGAGCAACATAAAAAATTTCCGATTACCCCACCCATTCGCCATTTTGATTTGAAACATATTTTCAGCTGAGAATTAAGCAAACAGATTCAAAATAAGCGAAAGATACTAGCCTTGATGGGAGATTCCTCAAAATTAGCCAATATAATATTCCAGAAGTACGGAAGTCTTTGCTCTCGATTTTTAATCATTCTGGTGATAACGTGAATTTTCAGAAGGGCACTAAATTTCCGAACCCTCTATCACCCAGGCCAGAAAGGGTTAACTCAAACTACTTCAAACTCGAGAAAGAAACCTTCGGACCAACAAATATATTGATCGGGAAGGTCCAGTCTATAAGAAAATCTATGTTACCAAAATTCACCAACAAAAAATACTGAATTACCGTACACTAATCTAAAAATTCACCCCGTAGAACTACTTCAGATTTGATACCCATTTCTTTACAAGGAATTTCACACAAAAATGTTTTAAATTGTTTTAAGGCCCATCTTTTGGCCATCTTTGGATGTTATTTGACCACGACATGACCTGATAATGACCGCAAATTGCCAAAGTTGTCTTAGTATCCACCCTACCTTGAACCATACTGCATACAAAAGTAAATAACAAACAACACAAAATATATTGAATAAAACAGCATTTTTGACCTCATTTGACCCGTAAAGTGACCATAAAATGACCTCAATTCCAAAAAATTAACGAGCTAGCCATACATTTGCTAAAACCATACAGTACATAAAACCAATTTAGCGTGGATAGTCATTGGTAACACACATCGCAATGGAAATTAAGTTAGGAACGACTTTTACCAATTTTGACCTTATTTAACCCCAAAAGTGACCCCGAAATGACCTTTAACATCCAAAATCCGGGTGGTATCCTCTCCCACCTTGAAGTTGAACCCTAGCACACCAAGAACTAATTTAGCATGGGTACCCATTTGTAACAAACAATGCCATCAAAAGTTACATTTCGTGTCCTTGGCCGGCCTACTATGATGTTCCCAGCATCATGGCACTAAACAGAAGCTTCCAAATAAATTGACACGAATACCTAAATATGGTTTCAATGAAGAAAAGTAGATTGTTGAATTATATTTTCTGGTAATCATGATAATATTCACATCGTTTTTTTTCAAATTTACTCACCAAATAAATGACTTCAATCAGACTACATGTAACTGGGTAAAACCTATTGTTTTTACTAGTTATTTTTATACGCCCGCCAAAAGGCGGACGTATTATGTGATGGCGGTTTCCGTCTGTCCGTCCGCCGTGTCCGGTCTATATCTGGGACAGTTTTCTGTCTACAGTTCTAATTTTTGGTGAGTGGATACCCTATGGGGAGACGATGTGTCGCGTACCAAAATGAAGGTCGAGGTCAGAGGTCAAAGGTCACTGGCCTAAAAAAACAGGAAATCACTGAAGTGTTCGTGTCCGGTCTACATCTGTGAACGTTTTCTATCCACAGTTGCAAATTTTTGTGAGTGGATACGCTAGGTGAAGACGATGTGTCGCGTACCAAAATTAAGGTTGAGGTCAGAGGTCAAAGGTCACTGTTGCCTAAAATCAGGAAATCATTGATCGTTGACAGTTTTCTATCTACAGTTCTAATTTTTGGTGAGTGGATGCCCTAGGGGGGAACGATGTGTTGCATACCAAATGTAGGTCGAGGTCAGAGGTCAAAGGTCAGTGTGACTGAAAAATCAGGAAATCATTAAAAATTTCTAATTTTTTGTGAGTGGATTCAATAGGAGGAAATGAAGTGTTGCATACCAAAAAATAGGTCAAGGTCAAAGGTCAGTGTGACCCCAAAATCAGGAAATTATTAAAAATAACATTTTTTTGTGCCAGTAGATACATTAGGGGGACACAATGTGTCACCTACCAAAATGTAGGTCAAGGTCAAAGGTCAAGGTCACTGTGACCCCAAAATCGTGGAATTGTTAAAAATCATGATTTTTGAGTCCATTGAGAAATTACGGGGATTCGTTTCGTCATGTACCGAAATTTAGATCCAGGTCCATAGTCAAGGTCGCTGTGACCCCAGAATCAAGGTCAAAGGTCAGTGTGACCTAAAAATCAGGAAATCAATAAAAATTACTAATTTTTTATGAGTGGATTCAATAGGGGGAAATGAAGTGTCGCATACCAAAAAAAATAGGTCAAGGTCAAAGGTCACTGACCCCAAAATCAGGAAATTATTACAAATAACATTTGTTGTGTCAGTAGATACATTAGGGGGACACGATGTGTCACATACCAAAATGTGGGTCAAGGTCAAAGGTCAAGGTCACTGTGACCCCAAAATTGTGAAATTGTTAAAAATCATGATTTTTGTGTCCATTGAGAAATTATGGGGAGACGGTTTATCATGTACCAAAATTTAGGTCAAGGTCAATAGTCAAGGTCACTGTGACTTCAGAATCAAGAAATCTTTGAAAAGTATTTTTTTTTTTTGTGTCCATGGATACATTAGGGGGACATGTAGGTCAAGGCCGAACGTCAAGGTCACTGTGACCCCCAAAATCATGAGATTTATAAAAATCATGATTTTTTTTGTGTCCATTGATACATTGAGGGAAGACGATGTGTCCTGTACCAAAATTTAGGTCAAGGTCAAAGGTCAATGTCACTGTGACCCCAAAATCAGGAATTCATTACAAGTCACATTTTCGTATGCCTGTCGAAGACGAGGTCATGCAATGCGATGTTGCGTTCTATCCATTCATCCATTAACATTTGTTGTCCATGCGATAACTCTAGTTTCAAGGTATGGATTGGTACCAAACTTTGAGTATACCTTACTCGCATGGCAAAGAGGAGCCATACATCAATCGATCAAAGGTCAAGGTCACAGTCACCCAAAACTGAATCAAGTATAAGATGTGATATATGTTACATTCTCAGAAGCACAAAATTGTAGACCTTTCTCTGGTGTGCTAGCTACCAATTGGAATCAAGGCTATTAAACAAACTTGAAATTTGGACCAATATAATTCCAGATATACGGGCGTATATTGAAGCCCCTTGGGCTCTTGTTATCCTGAGTAATTAGCCTGTTGCCAGGGAGTAGAATCAATCAGTTCTTGACTCGAGGAAATTCATTCTTTTCGTAGCTTGTCTTCAATACCACTAATTAAAATACCATTGACATGTACCTATCAACTCATTCAACGCATTCAGCAGGAGACTCGCACATTGGGATCAGTCTCATGCTCTCACTCAGCTATATCAAATCGCACACATCAGTTTTTTTAATGAAATTCTTTCTAGAATAACTAAAAATCATTCAAAATTGCTGCAGCCTGCAAAAAAGGAGTCGGTATAATTTCAAAATTTCCTAGACTTGGTCACAAAGTATCCATTTATCACCTCGGTGAAGGGTGAAATGTATAAAGTAGGCTGTTTGAAAACAAAAATCTGAAAAATTGTATGAAATGATGCCTAAAAATTCGCATTTGTCTGGGGCTCGTATCTCCTGGGTGGATATACTCCAATCTCACACCGTGGCAAAATTATAACTTGAAAGGTCTGCATTGAACATTCCTCACACCTTTATTATCTTGATTCAGCCCTAAAAAAACCGCTAAAATAACATTTGCCTATGTAGTAGATATGTGTTGGCAACTATTTATGTAGATCTATCTATACTGTATAAATGTACACTTTATCACTATAGAGACCTTGCCCTGCGACGTCATCACTGTTTGTAAACAGAATGCGTGCCCTCTGCTGTATTTATTTATAGTCATGGTTTAGAGTTATATCTTGAACGAAATTTATGGATGTGATTCATCTATCACAACACTTAAATTCGTTTTTGTATATAACAATATTTTCAAGACAAATTCTAAGTGAATGAACATTTTAGCAATGTATAAACTTAGGTAATACAGTACGGCATTATCCGCATATATATGTTAAATTGGGCTATTTTAATATTTCATGTCCTATGAAACCAAGTTAGAATTTGGACTTCATTATTATAAGATGCCTTATCTTGTTTATGGGACTAGACCAATGCGACTATATGTTTAAAAAAAATTTAGTACTAATGGTACTGTTCACAAAACACAAAATTTCACCCTACTTTTCGTATCCGTTTTGGTTCCAGCTCAGGCATGTCAGAGGGTAACTTTTAGTGTTTGAATTACTTAACCTGAGTTGAAGGGCAAAGCTGTAATTGAGTTATCTCCCTCAGCTGAGATTACTCGCCTACTTATTACTTTACTTCACTCGGTTCACTGAAGAGCCAGCTGAGGGAGACAACTGCCTGAAGACATGCCACAGTATCCGAAAATGTGGCAGTACAACACGGCTGAATTAGCAAGATTAAACAGGAACTCTTTCAGAGAGCCACATATCACCATAAATACATGTATAACATTGAATTTGCCCTCTTAAATGATAGCCTACCAATAAAACGATTTCCTATGGCCTCAAAATCTAATGAGCAATTTCCAGAACATTGTTCCGACGTTAACATGTGCTCTCAAATTGAGTCTGCAGGTCTATCACAAAGTGGGATTGATCAATTGGTTGTTGGCAACAACTGCTTTTTGTCAACCAGGTTTTCAGAACCCTACTTAAATGCATGTACCTCCAAGGCTGACGGTTTTTCAGTGCCTTGCAAAGTTGCATGGTTCTTGTTTTTATATTACGGTAAATCAATTTTTCACCCTGCAAAATCATTAAAATAACAAAGAAATAATGAATTATCTGCCTGATTTTGGAACATTTTGTCTACTTCTTGCTCTAATACATTTGATCACCCCTGATAGTGATATTATAGTGGGAAATTTCACTTCATGTGATTGACAGTTTACATGTGTCTAGAATATTTTATATATTCAGGTGATAACGTGTTTGTGATGGAGGGTGAGACCGGTACACCTATGATCCCAGATGCAATTGCCAGAGAAGGTGAGAGCACGGATGTAAATCCAGTTTATCGCATTGCCAATGTAGGAACAAATGCTGCCGTGATGTCTAAGTACCCTGTCATGGAGGCTGCCCCACAACACATTGATGGATCCCCAGGTGTTGTGTCGGGGCCAGTAGATGGCGCTACGGAAACAACAGCAGTCATGCAGCAAGAACTCGAAGCAGCCACTGCAGATCTGAGCAACCAACATTACATCATATTGGCTGACAATGAAAACAGTAAGTAATTCAATTTGAACATATCTTTTCAGATATACAACTTCAGTAACTGCAATTGGTTCATCAGCTTTGTATGACCGTTTTATTTTTGCACATTGCATTTTGTTTTTTTGGTATGAAAAGCTCATTGGAGTTTATGGTGTACTATTTGCTGTAAACCGATGTTAAATAAAATTGATCGTGTCGTTGGATCTTTTGCGATCATGATTTCCCTCTATCCGTACGTCTGTTAACTTACAATCTTAGTAAATTAATATCCTATCAATGCTCCCCAATCGTATATGTCACTATGTAGGATCTTACTTATTTCAATTGAATTTGGTGTTCAGAGCGCCCAGGTCATGAATATTTGATAGTCTTATGACATAACGGCTGCATTTTCGCCACTTGATGATGTGGAGAGGGGTATAGGATCATCGTATCCACTTTAGCCCAATGTTTATGCCAAGGACCAGTCTATATTTCTACCCCACTTTATGGTGCCAATCTGGCGGGAGAGCGGCAACATCAGAAGATACCCCGCAAGCATAACGTCTGGTTCGGCTGATCCAATGAAAAAACCCCTAGCTACCATTATGTTCTCTTTAAAACATTTTGAAGAGTTTTTGGGATTGGTCAACACTCGCGGTAGTGCAAGCCGGTTAGATCCCATAAGCGACCTATCCAAACAGGGGAGCAGATAGGATATAATTTTAATTAGATTGGTTAACCTTAGTTCCAGATTACGGATTTCCACCAAACTTTGGTGTACCTTAATTATCCGTGCAACAAAGAAGTATCCCATTCATTTTGGAGTCAAAAGGTCAATGTCACTTGGGATAGAAAATCTGTAAAACAAAACTCAATTTCAGGTTATGGATTTGTGTTAATCTTTGGGTATACCTTGCCATGGGAAAAAGAAGAACCCTATCTTATTTTGAGGTCAAAAGATCAAATTCACTTGGGTCCGAATATCTGTAAAAAATGGAAAACCTTCAGTTCCAGACTATGGATTTGTACCATACTTGGTGTACATGGTGTAAGGCTTACACCTTGTCCATGGGACACAGCAAAGCCCTATTTATTTTTAGGTCAGCGGTCAAGTAGGATTGCTACTCAACTTTTAGTACACCCTACCTATGAGACAGTTCACACACAATACCTTTCACTGAGGAAATGATGAGTAAAACTGTTTTACTGGATTTCAGATACGATAAACATAGAATCTCCCTCAGAGGTTGACGCCTTGAAGAATAAACGGTTAAAAATAGAGGGGGAAGATGGACAGACATACTACTTAACTCTGCAATCTGGACCTGAAGGTAAGACCATTGTTGATCTAACGTGTTGTGGAATCTTCTGTCAACATGTAAACTTGCTGAGAGTAAGAGGATCTCATATAACTTGATCATGGGATGGAAATTCCCACTCGACAGAAGAAAAATACATGGAATGTATTTTCCTTCTCAAAAGTGGGAATTTTCATCCCATGATCAAGTTATTATGGGATGCTTTTTCCCATATAATTTAAACCATTACTTTAATCAATATTTTATTAAAAATATCAATGACACACCAAGAGAAACGTTGCTGGAGCGCATCATGCCTGCAGTACATGTATGTGTTTAGCGAAGTGACTGGCCACCTGTATTGCATGCACTCATACCACATACGTGTGTGGGATGACCAGGGTCGTATGCAGGCCGATTTACATACCATTTACCAGCGCCCAAATTAACAGGTCCTGGAGCAAAACAGCCCAAATTAGAGGACGTAAAAAAAAGTTATTGGTACCTATTTAGTATGTATGCAAAAAGCTTTGCACATACATCATTCCATTCCACACAGACCACAGCAGGACATTTATTCCTGTAAGTGAAAAAAATCTTCTGGTATCAAAAAAAACTCACATACTGCCATGTTAAAAATTGTTTTTGCCTCGGTATTTACCTATGTAAATGCTGAAAACGTGGCTTACATTAGGGATTGCAAACTGGAATATATATATATATACAGACTGGATGATGGACATTAGCAGTCAGTTTTCAGAGACTCGAGATGGTTCAAGTTTTCTACTTTAATTCCCAACAACCCCTTCCCTGCCATATGCAAACTCCACTCTCAACATAGACTAAAATCGTTGGGAGCATGGATGCATTTTAATGTAACTCTAGAACAAACTCAGCACAAAGACATGGACTGAACTTGAACTCCAAGTCATCTTTGAGTATACATGTGCAGCCTTGCTTACAAGACACTGAAATTTGGCGGGAAATTTGGATTTGGCGTGCCATAGTAATCCGTGTACTTGTTACCTTGACATTTGAGGGGGTAACCTCATAAGGTGTGGTTGTCCTTGTTTATGAGACCTGTAGACAGGTTTTCCGTTTTCTGGAGTTGGCAACTTAATTGCTGGCAACCATAATGAAAGGTTACCACTCATTTCCAACCCCTGATTAAGGGACAGGACAGATCTAGGTCACAAACCACCATTGAACTTTCGGGTTATTATTATCAGGACGTCCAGACAACAGTGATTGGCCATTTTTACCCCTCGGCCAACTTTGGCCTAGGGGTATTGTCGTCATCATGTACGGCTGTCCGTCCGTCCGTCCGTTACCGCGATATCTACAGAACCGTTTCATGCATGGCAACCAAACTTATTACATCTATTTATCTTCACGTAAATCAGAAGCCTATCGAAAATGAGTCATCTCGGACAATATTTTGCAGAGTTATGCCCCTTTTTACAAATAAAAATCCATTTATGATTTGTTATTGTGATAATTTCAGAACCGTTCCATATACAACATCCTAACGTGATACAGTTGTTTCTCTTGACCTGAACTAGATGCCTATCAAAAATGAGTCGTGTCAGAAAGTATTTTGCAGAGTTATGCCCCTTGTCTAATAAAATCCACTAATTCCTATGTTAAGTTTGCATATAATTTCTATATCATGTTTGTATACTATCACATTTATTTATTGATTGGATGACTGATTTATTGATTTATTCTCTTACACAATGCGAAGAATGCCTGCAAATCTGTTTTGAAAATGACACTAGATGCCTATCAAAAATGAGTCGTGTCAGAAATTTTCCCCCATGTCTAACAAAATCCACTAATTCCTATGTTAAGTTTGCATATTATTTCTATATCATGTTAGTATACTATCACATTTATTTATTGATTGGATGACTGATTTATTGATTTATTCTCTTAGACAATGCGAAGAATGCTTGCAAATCTGTTTTGAAAATGACATACATGTGCCATTTAGTATACATGTACTGTATTTATCTAGCCATGTGTACTGTTGTTTTGGTGAGACATCGATACAGCTCTTTCAATTTATTCCAGAAACAAATTAATTTAAGGGGAGGAAAACTTTTTTTTTTTCAAAGAAAGTACACTTACAATACCAGGGGTAAATATTTCTTCCCACAAGCCAATCAATTGGTAGAGACACCCTTACATTATAATAGCTGGGGTTCAGAGCCGAGGGGTTTCGATAGCGCAGCTTCATGTTCCGGACTGGAACAGAAATGGTCTGTAATGTATTTTATGTTTCTATATTACTTGACTCCCCAAATATATCAAAACCAATTTTCAAATTTCAATCGGAAAACAATCTGGGCCAGTTTGATTGGCCACCTCCAAAATTTGCCGTAGCATTGTTGGGCGGGATGACCCTATTTCTGGCCATCTTTTGTCGACAAATGGTGGGGAAATTCGAATGTATGCTGAAATTTTTTATAT
The DNA here is from genome assembly GCA_036873755.1 of Hanleya hanleyi. Lineage (NCBI taxonomy): Eukaryota > Metazoa > Mollusca > Polyplacophora > Lepidopleurida > Hanleyidae > Hanleya > Hanleya hanleyi. The sequence continues at coordinate 40,556 of JAVTVY010010732.1, forward strand.
GTTTGAGCGGAAAGGTCAGGTTACCTGGTGTGGTGCTTCATTTGTTACGACAAATATTAAGGAATATAGACTATTAGTTTTCTCAAAATGTGCTTAGCCAATGCGGGAGTTGCACAATACAGGGTTCCGGCCTTGGCCGCTATGATCGCCTTTGTCTTTATTTCCGTTTCATACCACTTCTATCGTCTGCTAGGCAGAGCTGAGTGGGCTGGCTGATCGTTTCGCTTGGACGCGTAGCGGGCGATAACTCTGCGTAATAACCACCGCTCAGCCGCCAGGATCGCGGCGACCGACATTTCCGGTTTATCGCGAAAAAGCAGCCGACATGGAAATTGATATGAAAATAGCAGCGACTGCGTGTTTGCTTTGAGGTATGTGGTTGATTTACATGATTTTAAGTTCAATACTTGATATAATCAATAGAAACCTGTCGTAGTTTATTCGATTGTGCCGCCATATACGTTAGCAATGGTGAAAGACAAATATGCCGAATATAAAACAGGCCCGCGGGATGACTGAAATAGTATGAAAACTAAAAGACGTCTTTATTTCTATACGGTGATACTAGCGATCCTGGCGGCTGGGCGGTGGTTATTAATTACGAAGAGTTATCGCCCGGTACGCGTCCAAGCGAAACGATCAGCCAGCCCACTCAGCTGTGCCTAGCAGACGATAGAAGTGGTATGAAACGGAAATAAAGACAAAGGCGATCCTAGCGGCCAAGGCCGGAACCCTGTATTGTGCAACTCCCGCATTTACTACATATTAAGTGATTTTTAAGTGGTTTCTAACCTCTAATCTTTCAGATTTCAACTAAGGGAGATAATTATTTAGATCACATCAGGGGGGATAACCCTGTTGAAAAATTCGGATTCAAAATTCCTGAAGACTTTTCATAGTGAACACCTACTTCCATTAGGAGTTGAGTTTAAGCTAATGCTGAACTTTTATTTTATAGCTACAGGTTCAGTGGAGCTTCACCATCAAGGGTCTAAACAGGTAACCACGGTAACCGTTGTATTTCTTGCGCTGTAAAACTTACCTTCACATACCTTATTGCTATCGTGATCTTACGCGATTGCCTTATTGTAACACATTACCACAGAAACAAAATAGTCCCTGTGCTCGCCAGTGCCCATGCGCGAGTACCCAGAACCCAATCTGTCCGACCATGTCACTTCCTTCTTTTCTCTACAAGTCGTAGTGGAAACACGTGTTCTCAAATTCGTCTGAAAAAACTTTTGAGTTTACCACGCATTACCTCGGAATTTACCTTGGATATTACCTCGGATTCTACCTGGGATTAATACCTTGGATTTTACTGTGATTCTGTGATTCTTGCATTACGTACCGGGCCTGGAAATCTCACCCGTTGGGAAGAATTCAAATCAGCTCTGAATCAAATAAAATGGCTTCTATTGTCTGCGTTATATGTGGTCTATGAAGCCAGCCTACGGTCCCGCTTTGGCTGGTCCGTTGTGTCGGGAGAACTGGTTTGACCAGTTTGTAAGAATGAGCTTTGTCCCGTCAACGTATTTCTGACAAAGGGAAATATCTTGTCGGTTCATGTGATAGTGTATTTCTGTCGTCTCCCGTCTGGCGGGGGCCGAGAAATTGTATTGTTCTCCGTCTCGTCTTTAGAGTAACGGAGAGCCTTCTTTTCTTATGTCTTTTAAACGTAATTTAATGTTTATATGACGCCCCGTTTCACTTTATTGTTGTAATAAATATTCCGCCTCCAACTATTTCTGATTATGTGAAGTTGTTACGGGTACAAGATGGCGTTCGTCATCCAGGTAAGATTGTACACGAGATGACCTTGATCGCATATGTTGTTCCCTACTTCCAGTTTCAGATTATCGCACCCGGCGGCTGCATCGAACTCCACCTTGATTGGCGTCGTCATGCAGAAGATATTTCTACAACAATGCCGGAGAAACTGAGGAAAGATGTGCCTGCAATTTCTTCCGTTATTGCACCACTTCCGTAAGGTCGTCGGTTGTAATAACTCCTGTTTCCGGTTTGCTGTGTCTACTATTCCCTCAACAAACTGGAACTTCGATAATAAGTTCGAAGATGGTGACCACCCCCCTGTCAAGGACCTGTCACTTCCGGAGAATTTATCAACAATTCGGCCCAGCTCATCGCCGTCTACACAAACTACGGAGATGTCTGCTGCATCTGTAATATCACCACTTCCTGTCATCGGTGACTATTACACCAGTATCCAGCCCTCACAATTCAGATATTTACCTCGGCAAAAAAAATGCCGTGGAAAAGACGATTTTCTGCGACAAAAATGGTTTTCTGCTGCATTTTGTTTTCTTTCATGTTTTCCATCCCCCAGCTCAGCTGTGCACGTGGAAGCCATATAAACGGCCTTCTGCCCCTGGGGCAGAGCGTCTCACACCGCGAGCAATTCCAGCAAATTGTTTGATTTGTATGATATTTATTATGATAATTTGATCATCATCATGACTCGTCTGTAATAACGTTTTACTCATTGCAATCTGCAGAGTAGTCTCCTAAATCGTGACCAACGATACGCGTTGACACAGAAATAAAATACAACAGTTCAGTTTTTGTTATTGCGAATTCTCCATATAATAGAACTATGATCGGAAGTCACTAACCGGGTTCTCATTAGCCGGAGGTTGGAGGTGAACATGTCCGTCAACTGGCCATTTTGAGGCGCCTACTTGATCAATAGAAAATAATTTAACGGCAATTTGAATGATATAGGACAAAGATATAAATGTTTCCCTCTGCTTGTCCCTGTCAGGGCTTCGGCGTAATAGTTAGTTTGTGCACAACTCATTTGTCGAGGGAGCCATTATTTCATTTCTTCAGACCTGCTGGACTTGTCCCATACTTTTTGACTGCCGCACGGGAGCAGTTGAGTATTTCATTTCAGCTACGGGGAGATGTCAATAGACATTGATGCTGGCGTTTTATTCACTCACCAATCAAGAACGACGTTTCCATGTAATAAAATGACAGACTTGTTTCCAACAACATGATAATGCATTGTTAGTTTGAAAAAAAAAGAGAAAAAAACAACATATGCAGAGTACCCTCGTCTCGACAGTTTGCGTGAACGAAACGATCATTCGTGTGTCGGTTTACGCAAATCCGAAATGGCCAGAATGAAAAGTCGGTCAGATGAAACGAAAGTTCCAACCTCTTTGCACACTTTTACCACATGGCGTGTGTCTTTCAGCATACCAAATTACTGAGCTGATGTAACTTGACTACAATTGTTTTAGAAGAGACACTGAAGTCAAAACGCACATGTCGTGCTTTTAGGCGTATCACCTCTTTGCACTGGAATGGGACAGGCCATTTCAACTCTTGACCTTGCAAATTCCCGCCAAGTTCGTTTCATAGAATTTGTTTACGTGAAGTTTTTACTACGATGATTTCATTGGCTGAGAACAGTCAGCGGGTCGCGAATTATCTTTTCTGGGGCGAGCACATGATCTTAGTGTGTCACGCAAAATAGACTCGTCCATGCCAGCCTGCACATGGTTTCACGTGCCCAGTCAAAATATAATTTGGTCAGGTATCCCAGATATTACATCAGACCATGTGCGGTCTGTAAATAGACTAAGATTTTCCCATGTCTGTATATCGTCGACATTATTCTCTGTCATTATTTCCTGTACATTTTCGGTTAGCTAAATAATATATAGCCCTCATACTAGAGGGCTATATATTATTTAGCTAATTTTTCGGCCTGCTCGGATTTCGCTGCCTGATAAACTAAACACAAAATTACTTTGGCGACTAAATGTAACAAAAATTCACTCGCCGCTTTGGCGATTTACTCTATTTTTTAATCGACACATTGGCGAGTAACTGAACAATTCCGTCGCCAGTTGCCATTGGCGAGTTGTCGAATGGGTTTCGTGAGCCCCCAACCGTCTACGGTCTTTTTCTTCACCATCGCGACAGCTCCCTGCCTGTACTTTCAGTTTGGCTCACTGTCAAAGCTTTCACTTTCACCAGAGGCGTGGATTTCTCGCGGTTAGACTGACCCAGATTTCTCGCTTGCCACGTGTTCAGCATTTGGCTACCCCGCCTGTTGGATGCAATGCATTGTGATGTGAACAATGGGAATGGGAACCTCCATGAGACAGGCTTACACCTACGCTCGATTGCATCTTGTTTTTTTTTAATAATATGTTTACTTGTTCAAATTACAACACCCATCTGATAAAAACATTGGCCCCACGATAATTTTTCAGATCGGAAAATCAGACGCCTGCGGCATTTTTTTTGCCGTGGATGGACGGTTTTACTGCGGCAAACTCTGCGGCAGTGCCGATTGCCGTGAATTGCGAGGGCTGAGTATCCGGTTTTGCTGAATCTGGCCGTTCATTATTGAATGTGCCGAGATTATATAGGGCTCTGCCGCAACCATTGTCAGCACCCCCGCAGCTTTCTCAACCGGTACTACAACCACGTATACCTGGGTCCAGTTATGACTTCCGGCCTATGTCTATTCCGAGTTTCTCGGATATCTACATGCAACCTCTTACATCATACCTTCCGGTATCATTGTCTTACATCGGAACTTCCGCTTCTGTTCTTGCGCATTTTTCGACTTCGGCAACTACATCCTTCTACAGGTTTGCTGCAACTTGTGATGTTCTGTTACGTAATCGTTGCATGGTGTTCCGGTTCAACTATCGATGTATAGTTCTCCAGTTACGTCATCGATGTATAGTGTTCCGGTTACGTCATCGATGTGTAGCAGAACGACTGATTCCTACACTGCTCCGACGTACTCTCCATTTCCTGTTCGTCATGCTGTGTACAGGCCTACATCATATCCTTCTGTGGCTTCTGTAGTCCGACCATATTGTGTACCTCGACGTGTGACTTCTCCTGTTACAGTCTTCTGTTGTCACATTCGACTTCCGGTACATCGGGTGTTTACTGCCGTTCTCCATCCCCGATTCAGAGACGTGAAGTAAAGTTTGCACATCCGCATCTGCTGTTATATACGGCGCATGTTTCAACTTACGTGGCTTCAGCTTTCGATTATACAGACATACGATGTATCACTGAGCTATTTATTCTACGATAAAGAATAAATACCTGTTCCATCGGGCTGTTTATTCTACGATAAGGAATTACATGCCTACTCATCTATACACAGCCCTTGTATTCCCCCGTACCTGTCCGTTACAGAAGAAAGGGGGGGGGGGGCGCTACAGGGCCTCGTCGTATCCTGTTGTTTCGGTTGCTCGGCCCCAGCCGGCAACGTCGAATGTTATCAGCCATCAGGTCTTACATCACATTCGACTTCCGGTTATGCTGATCTTCACTTCCATCTCTAACCTGTGAGGCATACGGTATCGTATTTAGACCTATCCTACACAGGTAGTGAATGTAGCTCATCTGCACCTTCGGCCTAAGTACCCAGTTAGGCCGGCAATCTCTCAACGGCTTATGTCGCCATATGGCTGCTTCCTATAACAACTCACCGGTGACGTATACGCAGTTATTGAGAGTTTCCCGTCTTCACTCTTAACTTACTAACGTGAGTTGTGAAGACACCTGATCATCATTAACGGCGTTTTACGTAGTGGTTTCGACCGTGCAAACGCCTACTTTGGTGACAACGGAACTGTTGTTCTTTTATGGATTCGGATATTTGGCCACTTCATTGCTTCAACTGTTTCCGATTTGGCGAATTTTCACCGCTGTATCTCGCTCTATAGTTTCGAGAAAGCATGTGATTTATTCCCATATCTAGCTGCCTGAAGTTCTGCCTATCTTCATAGCGCATTCCTTCCTGTCTCTGACTTCTATCAGCTAGCAACGTTTGGTATCTGGTCGTATGACTTTGCAGCTGGGCAGTATGACGTCAATTCCGGTTCACTCCGGATTGTAACTCATTCTGCAGTGTCACAGCCTCACCCGGGCCCTCTAGTCCGCTTTACAATTGTCTTTGGGTCTTAACGAGGGTTTGCGCATGCGCATTCCTTTACTGTCAATCAGTGTACGGTTCCTCGTTGATCCATATGACTTATGTAGACCGTGACGATTGGGTGTTGCTGGTAAGTCATGAATGGAGTATCATCTCCGGGTATGACTTATTGTCAGAATTTGGATCAAATTCGTTTGAACCAAACATTTTGGGTTTGTTTCGTTCAACTATTTGTATGTCACATCTATTCCCAAAAAATTCTGACAATGCTTGCCGAGTTTGGTCATCTTAACGAAACAAGGAGAGATCGTAGTGATCTTCTGCAGTTACTTCCCTGGGATCCTTAGCGATCTGCTGGGTATTCCACTTCGACTGTGTCTTTAGAGGTAGTGAACGTGTTCACTAGAGAAATCCTCTTATGGAGACCTGTTTCGACTCGTCTTCTTCTGCACACAGCTCATCATGGGATTGTGATTACTCTGGCCAGTTACACCAGAACATGTTATCTGGCTCAACTTGACACGGATTGGTTTCATTGGAACCGTTTCTGTTAAAATCGCACTCCCTCATCTTCTCTACTTCCGGTGGAGAATGTGGAATTGATGACAGACTTCTCGGCGATGATGACGTAGTCGATTGCCGCGACCTAGGGACTTCATCTCCGATGTTACGTAACCGGGAGAAACTACGATTTACCTATTCTTCTTGAGGTTACATCCCTATTGCGGCTAAACTACTCCTGGTCGGCGAGTGTCCAGGGTGGTGTATGAGACTGCGTCGCCTCGTCATTGTTTCCTTCAGTTTGCAGCGGAATAGTTCCAGCAACATGAACGGTTTTGTAGGCAAGCTTTAGTGGATACTCAGTTTCCATGTTACTTGTCACATACCGAGCTACCCCGGACTTATTCAGTTTCTGTATTACCTGTAGTGTAAGCACAGAATCTATTTTTCTCTTCTGTCTTTCCTCTTCTAAAGTGGATGACAATATGGAAGAGCCTTCATTCCGGCGGTAGTGTTGCTGTTCTTTTCTTCCGACACTGAGGTATCGTTGCGGTGGCGTTGAAGTGTTCGTCCCAGTACGCACCTAAATCCTTTTTGGAGGTCAAATCTCACCTGTACTGCTCTAATTTGCACGGAGAACATTTGACCGGTGTTTCTTCCTCCGTCTCAGCCATTCTTCTAAGACGGCGTCGAGGAGGGCTGGAGAACATATTTGGTTCGAGAATTGACAGTCGTCTCGTTACAGCGGAAGTCAACAAATTCTCAATAACCAACGCTTGTGTTGTGTCAGGACATCATAGCTTTTGACCTTCATAAACAAGCACAGGGAACAGTGATGTGTTTCCCCAGTGACTACTGATTTTAGGGATTGTCGCTACGAGTTTGTCACGTTTCCGGTATGTCGAACTCTCTATCAGGTTCTTACGACCGGGTGACAGCTACTCGTAGACCGCCAGGTCGAATGCTTCAGTTATGAGAAATTTCAGCGACTTTATGATTCCGGTTTATATTTCTCATACTACGATCCCAGCAGTCATGGCAGCGTCTTGCGTACGTTTATGGCGTAACCTTGCTGGAGGACACATTCTTCGGCCGCTGCTACTCTGATGACAACTATTTCGGCGACCGGCTTCCGGTCAGTGGCATCAGTACATGTTATCTGACCCAGTTCCGGTTTTCCCCATCAGCCAGCCTTTCTTCTAGAAAATGATTTGGCTTTTCTTCAGAGCATCTTCACGTAATACGTTTTCCAGAACAAGAAGCCCTTCCATCTCGGATGTTTTCATCGAGGACGCCATATAGTAGCTCCTCTCTTCACCTTACATCCGATTTAAACGTATCGGTTAGAAACGGAGGTCTTGTTCAGCGAGCGACGTATGTGTAATGATATGCGATATCTCGGGTTGTTCAGGTGTCAACGCCTCGTTCCACGTAAATCTTTCTTCCACTCCCTGGAGAAGGATGGATGGATGGAGTCGTTTGTTCACTCCGTCGCTTTCCGATGGATACTGAGATTCACTTCAGACGTTGCAGTTCCGGAGCTGGTTTTGGCGCTGTATCGTTTTCAGGAGTGTCTTTCAGCCTACATGTACGACATCAAATAATAACCTACTGTGATCATAGATGACGATGTTTTTATATTCCTGCAGTCTGGTAGCTTGTTACCGCGGGAGTCCGGCAGATACTTCATGTGGGAAACTATTGTCTAAGTCTTGGTGCAGCTGATGGGCACTAAAACCTAGTCATATTTTTCCCCCCAGACTTCGCTAATTTATGCATTGTCGTGTGTTACATGGAGTATGAACCGGATTTCGTCATCCCAGCATATCTACGGGTTCTACACTTCCGGGATTTGTCATCAGTATCAGTCACTTTATGACTTACTTTCCGGAGTCCGTCAACCCGGCTCTGTCCAACAGTTTATAATTGAAATGATGGCAGAGTTATGGGCCCTCATAAGCGCTCTCGTGTGCTGACACGTGCGTTTGTTTTGGGCCGGCGTCAACGGCGTCTTTCGGGCCCTCTTCTAAAGCAGGAAATATAAAATATGTTCTTCCTAGCTTTCTAAAACTTCTCGTTTGGCGTACACGGACGTACCTGCGGAGGTAACACTCTCCTAGGTTTGGATTCATCAGATCAGGGCTGTACTGACATCCTGATTTCTATGATCTGACATTTCCGTGGACGACATTTGACATGTTGAGGGCCGTAATCTGGAGGTTTGCGATACGTTTGTCTGTCATCACCTCCGGAATTGGACGCTGTTGAGACGGGATTTCTACACGCTGGGACCGCGGGTGGTGCCCAGGCCGTTGATAACCCGTCGACCTGTAGACCTAGTGAGTTTACCAATTTTAAAATTTGGTAAGTGTTTGCTCTCCCCAATTTTCAAAAAGAGGGGGGGGGGAAGAGGTTTCGGTCTAGTGCCTGTCAGCCTGTTCACAGTGCCCTCTTATCGGGGCCGGGTGATAGATTGATAGCCATAATATACTCATCTTACATGCGTTTATGGCGCTCGATTACCTGGCTGACTCCTGTTTTCTCCTTCGCCTATGCTTGAGATTCCTTTCTGTTTTCGACCACTATTCCCTCCGTCCTGCTATGATATTCTAGCAATAAGGTATGTGAAGGTAAGTTTTACAGCGCAAGAAATATGAAAAATTTGAAAATCAATTATCCTATTTCTAAGCTTAAACTTACCTTCACATACTGTGATGGCCCTCTCAGCCTCCTCGCTAATGGGTTATTCACACTGCGATTGAATAGGAAAGAAGGAAGTGACGTGGTCGGACAGATTGGATTCTGGGTACTCGCGCATGGGCACTGGGGAGCACAGGGACTATTTTGTTTCTGTGGTAATGTGTTACAATAGGCAATCGCGTAAGAACACGATAGCAATAAGGTATGTGAAGGTATTAGTTTAAGCTTAGAAATAGGAAAATTGGTTTTCAAATTTTTCATATTTGTTTTGATAGTTTAAACAAACCCATTGCCTTGGTTGTACTGATGTGCATACATGTAGCCCACAATACCTCGTAGAATGGCCATTGCTGATATTAGCCACACTGGTATGTGCACTTATGAGAAACCAAGGACTTTCGCAGTATGTATGGCATTATCTATAACATTATCAACCATGTTATTTATGATGTGATTTAGTAGTACTTCATGACAAAATTAACCCATCCAAACAATTTCATTTGTTCCTATTCTCACAACTTTGAGAGAACTTCTGAATTGTCATATCACTAGCTGATTCACATCATTTTAAAGAACAGTGTTACCTTGTATTATCTGTTTTTCAAGAATAGTGCACTGTTTCTTGTATGATCTCTTTTTGAAGAACAATCTTCCTTGTGTTATCCCTTTTTGAAGAACAGTTTCCTTCTTTTGTCTCTTTTTACCCCTCGGCCAAAATTTGGCCGAAGGGTATTGTCGTCGTCATGTACGTCTGTCCGTCCGTCCGTCACACCTTTCTCGTTACCAAGATATCTTCAGAACGACTTACCCTAGGCACACCAAACTTGCAGTGCACATCCGTATGCTTGTGGCCCAGAACCCTATTGAATCTGGACCTGATTGGTAAGAAACTTTGGCGGCCATCTTTAATTTATGCGAAACCATCACAGCTTTCTTGTTACCAAGATATCTTTAGAACGACTTACCCTAGGCACCCCAAACTTGCACTGCACATCCATATGCTCATGACCTAGAACCCTATTGAATCTGGACCTGATTGGTTCGAAACTTTGGCGGCCATATTTAATTTATGCGAAATCATTAATCTTGTGTATCTTAGGTACCATTTCTCTGTTCAGTGTGAAACTTGGTATAGATCATCGATGCATC
>JAVTVY010010733.1:0-51993 GCA_036873755.1 Hanleya hanleyi
TATTTAGACAATGTTTCCTCATTAGCATTCAGTTACTTGTACAGCGACCAACTAATTTTTTTTCAAGATGATCATCCTGTCCGTCCTCTAAACGTTTGTCAGGCTTTATTATTTTTATATTATTCACATTGTATCATTAATCTTGGGTGTAAAACTCGGCTGGCAGTGTCGTTTATTACTTGACTTTAAATTGCCATTTCACTATGCATTCAGTTATAGCACAATGCACTCATGGACTCACTAAGTGGAAGCTGTGCCGTTAGTGTCACCCATAGAGGACATTTAAATGTTGATTGATTAATTTATTTCAACTGGGTTAAAACGGTCCTCGGTGAAAACAGTTTCTACCTAGACCAACACATTTTCACTTGGCTGTAAATCTTTCACCACCAGGTGTAAAAAGGGAAGCTGGATTGATCTGCATGGGTGGAAAACATTCCAGCCAGGTGCTTCTCAGGTTAATGATATTAAAAGTGACTTACCAAGTTGAGTAATACGTTATTGAATTTGAGCTTTGAACCCTTTGTATAGTTATTTATACGCTATGTAGCGGTTTTAAAATAATTGGGCACTCTATCGCAAAAAAACAAATTCTCTTAGTTCAGATAGGTCAATGCTAGGAAAATAAGCGTGTAACCATTCCCGGAGACGCCGCCACAAATTTAGGTTCGTTTATTCCAATCTCAGTTAAGAGTTTCTGCCCTTATTGCTTCGCTCTCCTATCAAAGTCTAGTTTCACGATAACGGTGACAACCTTGTAACCCACAGTTTTGCTGATAGAATTGGAACCCTCTACTATTGTGATTGTCTTATAATTCTCTGAGATGGTCAAGCGGATAGCTCTGGTTCACTAATAACAAATGCTCCCTAAACCTGCACATGCGCAGTTGAAAGACCAAAAGGCGACGTCGCGTTTCAAAACGCGACGTCGCGTTTCGAAAGGCGACGTCGCGTTTCGAAAGGCGACGTCGCGTTTCAAAAGGCGACGTCGCCTTTTGAAAGGTGACGTCGCCTTTCGAAACGCGACGTCGCGTTTTCAAACGCGACGTCGCCTTTTGAAAACGCGACGTCGCCTTTTAAAAAACACGACGTCGCGTTTCTTCCCTATCTTTTAACATTGCCAAACTAGACGTGGGTGAAACACGACGTCGCCTTTTGAAAACGCGACGTCGAGTTCCGTTGTGTCGAGTTTTACAATGCAAAAACATAGGAAAGAAACGCGACGTCGCGTTTTAAAAGGCGACGTCGTGTTTTCCAAAAGGCGACGTCGTGTTTTAAAAAGGCGACGTCGCGTTTCGAAACACGACGTCGCGTTTCAAAAGGCGACGTCGCGTTTCAAAAGGCGACGTCGCGTTTTGAAAAGGCGACGGAAACTTGGCACAAATAGAACACCATACATGTCTGTAATCGAATTTGTTATATCTTCTGTACATAGTGAACTGGTACGGTAGATCTCTGTCTCTCTTTTCAAAATTTTATGATGTTTCGAATTGCCCATTATGCTTTTCAGCAAACGCTATCACTCACCTCTCCCCATGCCTTATTTGGTAGTGGTGGTGAAAACTGTTCGTAAACATCATAAGCCACTGTTTTCATGTACCAGTCGAAACTTTTGCAGTTGTGATCTTTTTTAAACTGTAGCTGGCCTGTTACATTCAAACCTGGATAATCTCGGATCATCGGTTCCTTACGATAAAAGTACTCCTTGTAACCCGAATCCATCCATATTTCCGCTACCCTTCTGTGATTCTACAAGGAAATGGTGAAACTGATATCAATGATGTTGCGAAGAATCTATAATCATATTTGCGGAACCGAATCATCTGAAAACATCCCATTTGAATCTACACATTGATGAATCGAGATTACTCACCAACGCAACTACAGGGTCGTATTTCTTTGATTCAGTAAGCTTATATGGCATCTGTGTTTTGTAGACATGACCAGCCCTAGAACAGGGCACCCATTCTATGCTACCCCCGCACATCCATACCTGCACAGAGATAAATCCATAGTTGATTAACATAGTTCTGATGACTGGTAATCAATGATGGGTATACTTATGATAAATAACGTTAGGTTACAATTAGAAAACAATAATAACCAGACGATTAATTTTTTATTGAAAGATATATTGGTATTTAGCCAACTGTAACGAATTCGAATAGATTCAGGTTTAATATTCATTTTATGCCCTAAGGCCAAACGCTCAAAAAATACCCCACCGTATATCAGCACATCTATTTGACGCGACAATGTCAAGTTTTACTACTGCATCAGCTAAACTAGGCAAAAATACTCACACGAGAATAGGACTGAACTCATAGTGTTAGTGATAATAAGCAAACAGTCGTGTGTTGTGTTTTGCGACCGTATTAATAATTATATTCCAAAACAAGATTGCAACGAAGACTTATTCTCTATATTTATCCAGTAGGTCAGGACCTCTGTAATTCATAACTACAAAATCAATCACAGAAGAAAGCCAATAATTGTCAATGAGAGCATTGAACATAACACCAATATTGTAGATACCACCAACATTGGAGATAACACCAACATTTGAGAGATAACACCAACATTGTAGGTAACACCAATATTGTAGATAACATCAACATTGTAGATAACACCAATATTGTAGATAACACCAACATTGGAGATAACACCAATATTGTAGATAACACCAATATTGTAGATAACACCAATATTGTAGATAACACCAATATTGTAGATAACACCAACATTGTAGATAACATCAATATTGTAGATAACACCAATATTGTAGATAACATCAACATTGTAGATAACACCAATATTGTAGATAACACCAACATTGTAGATAACACCAATATTGTAGATAACACCAACATTGGTGATAACACCAGCATTGTAGATAACACCAATATTGTAGATAACATCAATATTGTAGATAACACCAATATTGTAGATAACATCAATATTGTAGATAACACCAATATTGTAGATAACATCAATATTGTAGATAACATCAATATTGTAGATAACACCAACATTGTAGATAACATCAATATTGTAGATAACACCAACATTGTAGATAACATCAACATTGTAGATAACACCAATATTGTAGATAACACCAACATTGTAGATAACACCAATATTGTAGATAACACCAACATTGGTGATAACACCAGCATTGTAGATAACACCAATATTGTAGATAACACCAACATTGTAGATAACACCAATATTGTAGATAACACCAATATTGTAGATAACACCAACATTGGTGATAACACCAGCATTGTAGATAACACCAACATTGTAGATAACACCAACATTGAACATGTTGAAGACAACACCAATATTGTAGATAACACCAACATTGTAGATAACATCAACATTGTAGATAACATCAACATTGTAGATAACATCAACATTGTAGATAACATCAATATTGTAGATAACACCAATATTGTAGATAACACCAACATTGTAGATAACATCAACATTGTAGATAACATCAACATTGTAGATAACATCAACATTGTAGATAACATCAATATTGTAGATAACACCAACATTGTAGATAACATCAATATTGTAGATAACATCAACATTGTAGATAACATCAACATTGTAGATAACACACCAACATTGTAGATAACATCAACATTGTAGATAACATCAACATTGTAGATAACACCAATATTGTAGATAACACCAACATTGTAGATAACATCAACATTGTAGATAACATCAACATTGTAGATAACATCAATATTGTAAGATACTTACCAACATTGTAGATAACATCAATATTGTAGATAACATCAACATTGTAGATAACATCAACATTGTAGAATAACACCAATATTGTAGATAACACCAACATTGTAGATAACATCAACGTGTAGATAACTTCATCAACATTGTAGATAACACCAATATTGTAGATAACAATATTGAACATAACACCAATATTGTAGATACCACCAACATTGGAGATAACACCAACATTTGAGAGATAACACCAACATTGTAGGTAACACCAATATTGTAGATAACATCAACATTGTAGATAACACCAATATTGTAGATAACACCAACATTGGAGATAACACCAATATTGTAGATAACACCAATATTGTAGATAACACCAATATTGTAGATAACACCAATATTGTAGATAACACCAACATTGTAGATAACATCAACATTGTAGATAACACCAATATTGTAGATAACATCAACATTGTAGATAACACCAATATTGTAGATAACACCAACATTGTAGATAACACCAATATTGTAGATAACACCAACATTGGTGATAACACCAGCATTGTAGATAACACCAATATTGTAGATAACATCAATATTGTAGATAACACCAATATTGTAGATAACATCAATATTGTAGATAACACCAATATTGTAGATAACATCAATATTGTAGATAACATCAATATTGTAGATAACACCAACATTGTAGATAACATCAATATTGTAGATAACACCAATATTGTAGATAACATCAACATTGTAGATAACACCAATATTGTAGATAACACCAACATTGTAGATAACACCAATATTGTAGATAACACCAACATTGGTGATAACACCAGCATTGTAGATAACACCAATATTGTAGATAACACCAACATTGTAGATAACACCAATATTGTAGATAACACCAATATTGTAGATAACACCAACATTGGTGATAACACCAGCATTGTAGATAACACCAACATTGTAGATAACACCAACATTGAACATGTTGAAGACAACACCAATATGGAAGATAACACCAAGATTCAACATTAAACAATTCCATCTAGATTGGTAAATGTGTATAAGTTATTACTGTTACTCCACTAGTGATCGATTCCGTAGTATAATATAATATATGACTTAACGGGCTGAAGTAACAACGCCATTAAATTGGTAGAGAATGTTCAACCATCCCCAGTTTACGTTTTATATACGAAATAAAATTCAAAGTTGACATATGTACCCTGAATGAAAGATCGTTGTGTTCACTTCCCCACATCCTCAGTCCAGGGTCGTATCCTTCTATCTCAAAGAAGAATGACCTGTCCATTGCGAATAACCCGCCTGAGTGAAGTGGGGACCTGCAAAAATGTCAACTCTGTTTGACGTTTCTTTAGTAACACCCATGTATATTGAACGCAACATGTACAGGTGGGAAAAGATGTCGACGTACTGACATCACAGGTCAATATTTTGAATGCATATCTAAAACAAAATATAATCGTTGTGATGATTTATTCTCAGTTACGCTTTTACTGTAATCTTGATTGAAATGACCACACGCCCACTAACACCGGCTTGAGTGGCATTAGGTACAAATATCCAAAAGCATTGATGAACTAGTCCTATCAAGTCACCTGTTGGGAGATTGATGAACTATGTGACTATGTTAGGTAGCAGAAACGGCCTAAACGGGGATAATTACGGAACCGTGGAGGGGACATAGTCAATATGTTTTTTAATTTCCCCCGATAATATCCCCCGAGATAATATCTAGGGGGAAATTCGCCATTGGTCAATATTATCTGGGGGAAATTCGCGATTGGTCAATTATCTCGGGTGAAATTATCTCGAGGGAAATTAATTTTCCCCGAGATAATATCCCCCGAGATAATTATCTAGGGGAAAACTCGCCATTGGTCAACCATTTCGGGGGAAAATAATTTACACCGAGATAATTTCACCCGAGATAATCCATCAATCGCGAATTTCCCCCAAGATAATTATCTCGGGGGATACTATGTCGGAGGAAATTAAAAAAATATTAACTATGTCCCCTCCACGGTTCCGTAGATAATATTAGCAGAATGCAAGTTCTTATTCAGAACACAAGTCTTAGCCAAGTCACAAACTACAATCACAACGAGGACAATCCTCGGGGCGAAACGTCCACCAGCAGAATCACCAACAGATATGGCTCATGTGATCATACATAAGCCAAACGGCACCAATGTGTCAGAATCTTCATAATTTTATGACCGGCATACCGATGTGCATCTTCTCTAGCCAAGCCGACGTACATCACGTTGCTCTGTATATCGCCTTGGCATATTTCTTTAGTAAAGTTGGAACGTTAATCCTCATTGATGAGTGGGATGCAGAGACGGCTTGCTGCATCCAATCAGAATGCGCGTTACGTAGTAGTTGGTTTCCCAAGATGGCGGCCTCCACTAAGAACGAGCTGTGTCGAATTTGCGGGGAAATTCTTCCGACAAAAACAGGAGAAGCATTTTCACGGCCACTTTCGGTATTTCTGATCAATTGAATCAAATTTTGAGACGCTCTGCAAGATCGAACGATAACGAATCGCCTTACGTGTGTGGCCGATTTGAAATTGAAGGGGAACAACTCCTGAAGGTAAAAAGTCGCTCATCGTTAAAACTTCCAGTAGGTGGCGCAGAGCATTTTTCCTCTGCCACCAGCTATCGTGTATGCACACTCCGCATATACCGCGACATGCGGTTATTAGCTTAACTTCTAGAGCCTCAGTACAGAGGTCAGCATGAGCCTCGTTATGGAATAAGCACATGTTGTTGTTACGTCAGTTGATTAGAGGCGGCAGTCATTTTTATTCATTCAATTCGGTGTTCGTCTAATTAATGAAATAGATTAAGGCAACACAACACTGGCGACGAGTTTAATCGGACCAAAACGTCGGTAAGAACTTTATTGAAATTCTGACCATGGAGAAACACACGCTGCCAAAGTTTGAGTGTTATTCTGAGCCCGCTACTTTGGGACCACGTTGGTAACGCTGGTTGACATCATTTGAACTTTTTGCAGACGGTAAGGGCATAATTATCAGTGATCGAGCCTCAGCTAAAGTAAAACAAAGACGAAGAGCACTGCTACTTCATAATGCTGGTACAGATGTGCAGGAAATTTTTTCCACGTTGGCAGATACTGGAGAAGCCACGAATTATGATGCTGCCAAACAAGCCATCAACACTTATTTCGTCCCCCAAGTAAACTCTGCCTTCGCCAGACAAACTCCATCAAATTAACCAGAAAACTGGCGAAACCATACAACAATTCACTACACGTCTCATACAAGCTGCACGTGATTGTAATTTTGGAGTTGACAATGCCAATCAAATTAGGGATGCAATATTGTGTAAATACACATCAGATTACGTCAAACGCAAATTGTTAGAAGAGGGATAGGGACTAATACTCGCCCGTACATTAGAGGTTGCTGATTCATGCGAGAAGGTTGAGAGTCAAATGGCCGCTCTGTCAATAAAGGGCAAAGAGGCAACAGAAACTGTAAATAAAGAGGGGAGTATAGAATAAATTTGATGATGGTAACCATAGCAACAAGACGTGTTACCGATGTGCATTAGTGGGACATATTGGGCGTGACCCAAAATGCCCCGCAAAAGGTCAAACATGTAATAAGGGTTCAGGAAAAGATCACTTCGCAGAAGTTTGCAAAACGAAACTGAAACTGAAACCGAAAACAAAACAAGTGAACAAAGTCAGCGAGGGAGAAAACGAGTATGCATTCCTCATATCAGGAAATCAGAAAACTGATAGTATGCTTCCAATACGTGTAGGTGGAGTTGATATGAAAATGTTAGTAGACTCGGACGCCACAAGCAACATCATTGATGAGCATACATGGGAAGCCCTGAAAGGTCAGAAGGTCACGTGTGAGTCACGTGCTGCCCCATATGGGAAGAAACGTTATGCTTATGCATCAAATCAACCACTTACTGTCAAGGGATCTTTCACTTGTGATGTGAAGGCTGGGAAGAATTCAGAAAAAGCAGAATTCCTGGTAATAAAGGGCAAGGGTACCCCACTGCTGGGAAAAGATACAGCCATGCGTCTAGGTTTACTGAAGATTGGCCTCGATGTAGCAGCTGTAAGCGAGAATACATGCAAGAAGAAACTGAATAACACTAACACAGATGACATGAAGCTAGATCTGCAGGGAAAATATCCTGAAGTGTTCCGCGGTGTGGGAAAACTTAAAACGAAACAGGTTTCTCTTCACATTGATCCGTCTATCAAAACGGTGGCTCAACCACTACGGAAAGTTCCATTCAACTTGAGAGTAAAAGTTGAGAAAAAAGTTGAACTGCTCAAAATGGACATCATAGAACCAGTGAATGGTCCGACACCATGGGTAAACCCTGTGGTAATAGTTCCGAAACCTAATGGTGATATTAGGTTGTGCCTAGATATGAGGAGAGCCAGTAAGGCGATCATAAGAGGCCGGCACCCAATTACCACAGTCGACGAGCTTCTACAGAACATGATTGGCTCCAAAGTTTTCAGCAAACTTGATTTGAAGTTGGGATACCACCAACTGAAGCTAGACCCAGAGTCACGTGGAATTACAGTTTTCTCTACCCATAATGCTCTGTACCAGTAGAAGAGGCTTTTGTTTGGTGTTTCTTCTGCTAGTGAACTGTATCAACACGAAATAGCGACAGCATTAGCTGGAATAGAGGGTGTTGAGAACATATCTGATGACATCATTGAGCATGGCCCAAACCAGGAAGTTCACCACAAAAAACGGTTACTCTTGGTGATAAAACGGCTACAAGAATGTGGGCTGACCTTTAATGTGGAAAAGTGCCAATTCAACATGGACAGGCTTGTTTTCATGGGTATTCTACTTTCAGAAAAAAGGGATAGGACACACCGAAGCCAGAGTCAATGCTGTAATGGATGCTGCAGAGCCAAAAACTGCATCCGAGGTGCGCAGCTTCCTTGGTTTGGTGACATATAGTGAAAGGTTCATTCCACAGTTCGCCACACAGACAGAACCCCTGAGAAAGCTCACCCGTGAAAGTGAACCATTTCGATTCGGACCAGAACAGAAATCTGCATTTCAAAGCTTGAAAGACAGTCTCGCCCAGGCTATAACATTGGCATATTTTGACAAGGCTGCGCCGACTAAGGTCATTGCAGATGCGAGCCCTGTAGGACTTGTACAGAAACAAGGCAACAACGTCGTAGCCGTGTGTTATGAGAGCCGGAGTTTGACTAACTGTGAACAAAGGTACTCCCAAACGGAACGTGAGTCTCTGGCCTTAGTGTGGCCTGTTAGAGGTTTCATGCATTCATATATGGGACGAAATTCGATTTGGTGACTGATCACAAGCCCCTAGAGGCAATTTACAAGCCCTACTCCAAACCCTGTGCAAGAATTGAGAGATGGGTCCTTCGCCTCCAACCGTATGATTTCAACGTGTCATACATACCTGGACCGAAGAATATAGCGGATCCGTTATCACGTTTGCTGAGTGGCGAAGTCAAGACACATGAACACCCACATGGCTCAGAGGAGTATGTGCGATTTGTAGCTGTGAACGCGACGCCAAATGCGTTGACCAACAGAGAAATAGAAGAAGCCTCTGCGGTGGATTGTGAACTTATTAGCTTGAGAAAAGCGATTGAGACTGGCCGATTTTAAGACTGTCATCAATATGCATGTGTAGCTGGTGAATTGTGTGTGGTAGAAAAATTAGTGTTGCGAAGTACACGCATTGTGATGCCTACCAAACTACGCCCACAGACATTGGCATTAGCCCATGAAGGACACTTGGGAGTTGTGGGTATGAAAGTAAATCTCCGTAGTAAAGTATGGTGGCCGGGCATCGACAAAGCAGACGACAGATACTGTCGCTCCTGTCATGGCTGCCAACTCGAGGCATGCCCAAACCCACCTGAGCCGCTGAGACCCACAATACTACCTGATGGCCTCTGGAGAGACCTTGTTGTCGATCTACTCGGACCTTTCCCATCTGGTCATTCAATTCTGGTCGTAGTTGATTACTTCAGCCGCTACTATGAGTACGACATTTTGATGTCGACGACGACTGAAAAGGAGATTGACAGTCTCGAGGAGGTGTTTAGTAGACATGGACTTTCGGCAACCATCAAATCCGCCAATGATGCGCAATTCCGCTCTGATGAATTCCAGGAGTTCTGTGATCAAAATGGAGTGATGCACCTCAAGGTAACCGCAAAGTGGGAGCAAGCAAGCGGTGAAGTGGAGCGCCAAAACGCGTCTGCTGAAAAGAATTCGCATTGCCCAGACAGAAGGACTAAACTGGCGTAAGGATCTTCGGAAATATGTGACCAAATATCGCGGTCTCGATCACCCGACAACTGGCAAGAGCCCAGCCGAATTGCTATTCAACCGCAAAGTGAGAGTAAAATTACCAGATTTGACAGTGGACAGTCGTGCCGAAACCGAAGTACGCGATCGTGACCTGGAACAAAAAGGAAAGTCAAAGATATACGCGGACACTCGTAGAAATGCACGATACTCTGATGTGGAAGTTGGAGATACTGTCCCCTTGAAACAGGAGAAGATGAATAAATTCAGTACAACCTTCAGTCCTGTTCCACACACCGTTGTGAGCAAAACAGGAAATAGTCTTGTCGTGGAGTCACCAGAAGGTGCTCAGTATTCCCGAAACACCACCTATGTGAGAAAATATGTGCCAGAAGGTGAAATCCGTGGAGAAGGGAGAGAAATGACGGCACATCATAGCCCGTCTCCACAGGTTGATCTTGATTCGCGTTCGCCAACGCCCAGTGGTATGCCTCAGACCATAACTCCGCAACCTGCAAGGGAAGTGTCAACATATGATACTTCTCCAACTTCGTGTGAGCGACCCCAGCGACACAAAAAAGTTCCGTCCAAATTCGCTGACTCTACCATGGAGTAGACAATATCGACTTAAGCATTTCTTCATTCAATGACTCAATTGCCGAATCCGTGTGAACGATAAATGAACATTTGAACACTAATGATTTCTACTGTTTTCATTTAATGAGCTGAGTAATGTGAAACATAATGAACTATTGCGATAAATGAATGGACAAACGAAATTGATTATGAATTAATTAACAGATTGAATTAGTGATGGTTAATCGATTAATCCAAAGATGGGAGTTATTTGATTTGACGTTAAAATGCATGCATGAATTAAATTGAACTGTTTCCTCAAAAAGGCACGTAACAGATTATACGTGTATGTGTTAGGATTACGTTACCAGTACCTGTTTAATGGATAAACAATGTATCCAGCACGAAGTGACTGATGAACTGACTTT
Organism: Hanleya hanleyi; assembly: GCA_036873755.1. Taxonomy (NCBI): domain Eukaryota; kingdom Metazoa; phylum Mollusca; class Polyplacophora; order Lepidopleurida; family Hanleyidae; genus Hanleya; species Hanleya hanleyi. The sequence goes on from JAVTVY010010733.1 coordinate 11,119, forward strand.
TGTTAAACCATGTCCTATGCATGTGAGTGCGCTCAGTTTGAGTTAGATTGCTATTATTGTTTGGACATTAATAGTAGGCTACATTGAGCATTGTTCCCAAGAAAAGGAGGGATGTCGTGTATGTACACTTCGCATATACCGCGACATGCGGTTATTAGCTTAACTTCTAGAGCCTCAGTACAGAGGTCAGCATGAGCCTCGTTATGGAATAAGCACATGTTGTTATTACGTCAGTTGATTAGAGGCGGCAGCCATTTTTATTGATTCAATTCGGTGTTCGTCTAATTAATGAAATAGATTACGGCAACATAACACCAGCCAAGAATGTCAAGGCAGCGCAGAGAACTTTGCGATGTAGTTGACTTGGCTGGTGAAGATGGCCGATTGTGTTTCACTAATCAACATACCAATATGGTTCACTTTCGTGGTCCCGCTTGCTGACCTCCCGGTCTGGAACTGGCTTCTCCTTGTACTGTAAACCCCATGCAAATATCCCATGAGCATGTTTCCCATCAGGCATGAAATTGTACCGTTCATACTTGAAGTTATCGCTAGAGATAATATCGATAATGGGAACCGCCATGATAGTCCTGCAAATACATACCATTTTGTAATATATTCATCATATCCAACATTCTGTAAGCTGTCTGAATTATTCCCGTGGTAGCGCTGTAGTGCTAACATTCGTTTTAACACGTTACAGTTGGATACGTTCTGATATACAAAACCCATACAGATAGAATTTTCCTACGAAGTAGGCTACCATCTGCAAATTGTCCGGTAGTCAGCGAGCCCATCCGAAACCTTTCGTCGGCTAAATAGGGAGAACCATTGACATTAGAACCTTGATTTTTTGCATGAAGGTGCATTAGGGGACTGTTACCAGCAAGTTCTGAGCTGACCTAATTTTGATGAAAATTTCTGGTGATTTTTGATGAAAATCACTGGTGATTCTGACTTGGGCTGTGCCCATCTTAATATAGGCAGGATTTCAACTTGGGGCGGCGCGAATTTCCAAGAGTTCATTGCGCGTCGGAGTCCTAATGCCTGCCCCACTTCGTAGGTCCGGTGTCCGGCTCAAAAGGTTGCAGTTTATCATGTTTATAACTATTCTTATTCCAGTTTGCCGTGAAAATGTTTGTCACGTTTGTCAAGTAAATGATAAACAGACTTGGTGGAAGCAAAGTCACACGGTAATGTCATACAAGATTCTTCTGTCGCTCACCCCTGCCTGCTATTCTGATATACTAGTGTCATATTTTATGTTCCGCTTGTGTGTCTCCGGGTTTGATATGTGTAACGAGGACTAGACGGCTCCATACATCACACATGACTCGCTTGGCATGCAAGAGGGTACACGGCCATCGTGCGCATACGTCAGCGTGGATTAAGTTCAAACGATCTTCGCCCCGCTAGATATACTTTCTTCCGTGCCAAATAAATTAACAAGACAGATGATACGCTTTTTCACAGCTTTCTGTCTTTACTGTCATCAAATATATTTAAATCGTTTATAACCTTACAACATTACACGAACATTATACCTAAAGTCACCCTTCTAAGCTCGGGTCATATCCATAGCCAAACTAATTAAATGCCTATTATTTGACTGACCTGTTTCCCGTTTTAAACGGCTTTTCCTTGTTCCTCGGGAAGCCTACCCGACTCCCCGCTTCTCCATTATGCACCGCATATATGTTCTACGACACTAGTAGCTTCACTTCTCTATTTCCCGCAAAAGTGTGCCTCGCCGAAGTGTGTCCCCAAAAGTGTGCGCGATTTAAGCCAAATGTCGATATTTATAGTGATCAAATCCCCTAGAGACCTTTCCTATTCTACGGCACCTCGTCACCTCCAGCCTTCCCATTGGTCCTTGATTTGCTCATCATTTGGGAATGATATATATAGAAACACAAGGACATGATAATGATCATTCATTATCATGTATTTGGACTATTAGGGCTTTTTTTCCTTTTTTCTGACTCCAGTATAATTTGGCTTATTGATAATTACTCATCAAGGTCCTTTTAAATTACACCTGGAGGGATACTAACACGACAAGGTTATCTCACAATTACGTGCTATCAGTTCCATCAGTTTAGAATATTCGTGAATAGACTTGTTTTCACCTTAAGTATTTTTAACTGAAAGTAATTAATGAACCATAGCCGTTTGAGATTCACCTGCCTGTGTTCTTTTTTATAACCCACTAGCTTAATGTGAAAATGCATTTAACACACAATAATTACATGAAAATATTTTTGCTTGTGAAATCATTAGACGATTATGTTCGCCTTTCACACGATACAGTGAGTCATAACTAGCATCCATTAACCCTGGTGGAAGTTCATATTATTTAACACAGGTCGTATAAGTTAGCCCAGTTCATCCTGGTGTCTTAAAGCAAATTGTATTGTCATGTCTTGCCCCAGGCGCCAGCATCTGGCCGCCTGTATAAAGTAGTTTTTCATGTTCCATTGTGCATGTAATGATAATTTTAGTCGCGTCCCAATCATAAATCATTTATATGGCTAGGCTGAACTAAACTTGTGTATCACCATACACATGTCCAAAGCTCCCAAAAGAGAACGAAATAGTTTTATAATTCATCCCCGTTTTGGAATAAAGTTTCATATTTGGTTATAAGTTTACTATTATACAATACTAGCAATAGCAAAGTCAATTTTTCTCGCGCCATCACATTTCTGCATCGTGTCTATCATAATTTAATCCGTTTAAGGGAGGTTTCCATTGAAAATGTTGCGCAAATGATTCGAGGGAACTTCTGGGTATGTGATTGGTGAGAGGGAAACAATAAAATAATTGCTGACATGATTCGGGTCACGTCACCCGTTTGAAATAGTTTGAATAGTTAACAAAATCAACATATGAAGCGAAACCACTTTTCAATAACATGTGGCACCAGAGGTGCTACAACCCCTCCGCCCTTTAACAGTTCAGCCCAAGCAACATCTCTTGGCATGGTACATGTATATACATACAAAATTTGAAAAGAATCCGATGAAAGGCTCTCAAGTGCTTGCACGGAAATTCATATTGGATTTTATTGCCCGAAAACGAATTTCAGAAAGACGAACAGATGGATGCACTGAGACACAGACGGACGAACAGATGGGCAATTGGAATCCAGTGTAACCCCCTACTATATACGGGGGTATACATTGGTAAATTGGTGGAGTTGTGATCTTCTTGCCATGGCCTGAAACTAAATGTTGGATGGGGCTTTTGTCCATTGGGGCTTTGCCCATAGTTTTCCGTTCGCTGGGACTTTCGTGCAAATCACAAAGAGACTGCTGTTTTGTTCTCATATTGTTCATCATTTTCATGGATTCATTCAAAAATTAAGCCTCTCTATACTACAAACGTTGGTCAAAAAGGTTCACTGCTGATAGTGTCCCAAATGGATACCAAAACTATCATTTATAAGTGTTCCCAAGACGTGAAAATTCCACAAATTACATCTGCAGCATAATTAAAGCCAACTGAGTAATTGATAAATGGTAATTCACAAGCAGAAAGAGTTGTGGAGATTTAACTTGTATATTTAAACTTGCAGTACATGTACCTTTTCCAGTACATTATACAACTCAATTCTCTATGTAGTTATCTCCCCTGTCAACCTGCAGCAAAATTGTTTGGTGCATGTAATATGTAGATTTTTGAGAGTAGGTAGAGCGCTTGCAACATTCCATAAATATCCTAGAAGTAGAATGGAAAGAATACATTTCTGAATACAGGGACATTATTATGTAAATGATTTGACCACCACTAGATTTTAGAAACTGACCACAAGAAGGCACATAATAAATAATGTTGGAATTAAACCATGATACAGATGGGCAGAAAAGTGGTCAGACAGACAGACAGACGAGGACCTGACCAACGAAACATACAAAAGGCACATCTACGGGACAGAAGTTTCGTCGACCTGCCTTCAGTAGTTCTCAATATTTGGGAGTCCGGAGAAAAGAGGGCGGACAGATGGACAGACGGGCGGACAGATGGCCGGACAGACGGGGTGACAACAATACCCCTAACCTCAATCGGGCTGAGGGTAAAAACTACATACTTTAGTATACCCTATTTTTATATTTCTTCGTACACATGTGCTCTAATCTGGTCTCGCCGGTACTGATAACATTTTAGTGACGTCTTCACCGGAAGTGACGTTAATACCGGAAGCAATGACATCGTCGGAAGTGACGTCATGTTGCACGGTGACGCCATCTGGACCCAGGTGCCCCCTTTCGCCAACAAGCTGTATGGTCCAGGTGGCGTAACCGTGCATCGTGACGTCTCTTCCGGAGATGACGTCACTTCCATCGATGTCGTCGCTTCCGGTAATGACGTCAGCTGTAAGCTATCAACCACCTCGCTGGGGGTCTAAGAATACCCCAGCCACCAGTCAGATTTTTGAACAGGATTTCGGGAAATCGCCCAAGGTTATCGATAGGGTTAATGCTCACGCTGTGGCGCCTGGCAGGATAACTTGCTAGAGACTTACATCCATTTGCACCCGAACATCAGGAAAATGGTATAGTCTGTTGCCACTTGAAAAAAAAGGTCCACTGGTCAATCATGAAGACCAAACGTCACTTGGAAGGGAATATGGGGTTACCAACCACAGAGCCTCTGAAAAATGCGATCATAATGCGAAAACGGCTGTTCCAGGACATGTTGCCTCAACGGTATCCTGAACTGCCTAACGATGCTTAAGCCAAAAGGGCGAGGTACAAGAGCAGTCGGCGATTGGCTCTAGCGGCTTTTGATTGGACAAGAGACATTACCGATGACCGGCATCACCGAGTCGTATTCCACACCACTGCAAGACGGCACCCTGCACGCTATATTTGAATCAGATATAGCCCTGAATCGCCCAGACATGTCCTTGCGCACCTCCCAAATGCCCACTTTGTCTACTACTCCTCGACTGCACATTTTCATATTTTTCGCGATAGTTCTACTTTTGCCTGCTCCCAATAACCCAACATGCACCTATCGGAAGTCCACGCCCCTTGAGACCCATATAAACCCATCTATATCCATTTGATGGGGGTTTTCACAGTCCGTATGCCGCGTTTTATTGTTTCAGAAATTCACCCATCACGTGATCGGACACAGATTAGTTTACATCCACCCCAACCGGGTGAATGATGTCTTGTCGGCATTATTGAAAAATGTTGACCGCTTCTCTCTTGCAGGAAACTAGCCCATGTTCCACGACCACAGGTATGCGAGTATATTAATATTGCAAGTGATCAGTATTAGCTGGTTTTGATATTTGAGTGGCTGTCTTCATGTTAAATAATCCTGCATTTAAACTCTCTATGTACAGATAGTGAAACAGTTGGACGTTTTACTACCATTGCAATAGAAAAATGAGGACTTTCTCGACAAATAATTTCGTCATCTTACATCTTGTTGGAAAGCTCAGAGTATCGTAACGTAGAATGATGAAACATCATCAGAATCCATGATAACGTACCTGTTGTATGTCACTCTTGTCATTAATGGAGGTAACCAATTGTAACAACATCAGAATCCATGACAACTTACCTGTTGTGTGTGATATTTTTAGTAACGGAGGCAAGCAATTGTAACAACATCATCACCCAGGATAACGTACCTGTTGTATTTGACTCTTGGGTCAGTGAGTGAGTAGTAGGGCTTAACGTCGTTTTCATCCTTGTTTCATTCATATCACGACGGTGCCTACATGTGCAAGAACACGAGAGTGCTCACATTACCCTGGACACTGGTCAGCCCAGCCAGAACAGCACCTGGTAGCCCATCCAGGATAACGTACCTTTTATATGTGACTCTTTTCATTAATGGAGGTAACCAATTTTAACAACATCATAGTCCAGCATAAGCTACCTGGTGTATGTGACGCTTATCAGTAAGGGAGGTAACCAACTGCAACAGCATCAGAATCCAGGGTAACGTACCTGTTGTATGTGGGTCTTGTCATTAATGGAGGTAACCAATTGTAACAACATCGTCACCCAGGATAACGTATCTTTTGTATGTGACTCTCGTCATTAATGGAGATAACCAATTGTAACAGCATCATCATCCAGGATAACGTACCCGTTGTATGTGACTCTTGTCAGTAATGGAGGTAACTCATTGTAAGAACATTATCACCCAGGATAACGTACCTGTTGTATGTGACTCTTGTCTTTAATGGAGGTAACCAATTTTAACAACATCAGGGTCCAGGATAACGTACCTGTTTTATGTGACACCTGTCAGTAATGGAGGTAACTAATTGTAACAACAAGAGAATCCAGGATAACGTACCCGTTGTAAGTGACTCTTGTCACTAATGGAGGTAACCAATTTTAACAACATCAGCATCCAGGATAACGTACCTTTTGTATGTGGATCTTTTCATTAATGGAGGTAACCAAATGTAGCAACATCATCATACAAGATAACGTACCTGTTGCATCTGACTCTTGTCTTTAATGGAGGTAACTAATTGTAACAACAGCAGAATCCAGGATAAGGTACCTGTTTCAAGTGATTCTTGTCATTAATGGCGGTAACCAATTGTAACAACATCAGAACTGATATCTTACCTGCTGTACGTGATTCTTGTCAGTAATGGAGGTAACCAATTTTAACATCAGATTCCAGGATAACGTACCTTTCTATGTGACGCTTGTCATTAATGGAGGTAATCAATTGTAACAACATCAGATTCCAGGATAACGTACCGGTTGTAAGTGACACTTGTCAGTAATGGAAATAACCAATTTTAACAACATCAGATTCCAGGATAACGTACCGGTTGTAAGTGACACTTGTCAGTAATGGAAGTAACCAATTTTAACAACATCAGATTCCAGGATAACGTACCCGTTGTAAGTGACTCTTGTCAGTAATGGAGGTAACCAATTTTAACAACATCAGCATCCAGGATAACGTATCTTTTGTATGTGGATCTCTTCATTAATGGAGGTAACCAAATGTAGCAACATCATCATACAAGATAACGTACCTGTTGTAAGTGACTCTTGTCAGCAAGGGGGGCAACCAATTGTAATTACATTCACAGTGAGAATCCAGATACACAATTACATCTCCCCGTGCGTAGGTTGCCCCGAGTTGTCGAGATCCAGGAGCACCTTCCCGCTTAGTGTTACGGATTAACCGAACTTTTCCCTGGAATCTGTGGAGATATTCTAGTAGTTTGTTTTGCAGGTGAACTAAGAAATAAATAGAAAAAATAGTAGGTGTATAAAACATACACTGAAAGGAAATGTCGAATATGACTTTGAATGAGCGTTGAAGCTTTCGGTAGCAACTGTTATGAAATGCAACAACAATGCAACAGTTTTTATCAAACTGCTATGCCCGATCTAATATAAAGTTAATCTACTGAAGTTGATCAAAAGAATTTGACTGGGCCTTTTTTTGATCTCCGAAAAGTGTTCGATTTAATTTCACATAAGTATTAGTAAAAATTAGTCAAAAGAGATTCTTGTTCCCCCCGGGTAAAATTTAACGAGGTACTATTTCTGAAGGATGGCGTCACATCCGGTCACGTGCCATCTGGGTTACATGCGGGTCACTTCCGGTGACGTGACGGCCCAGCAAGAGTGATTCCCCCTACATAAGACCCAGTGACTTCCACTTTTAATATGGGGTACAGGGTTGGTCATTTTTTTATTTCCTTTTTGTGGATTTTACTATGGGGTGTGGCATCTTGTTTCCTTCGTCTCGTGATGTAGAACACGATGGGAGGAGTCTCGAAGCCATCAGGTGAAATTTTGTTTGACAAGTTCAGGAAGGCCTGGGGTGGACAGGGTAGGTCCATCCTTGACGCACTGGACAATGTTTGTTCCACTGGGAAACCCGCTCCTGGACATTTGCGGTATAGTGTGTGGCATCTTGTTTTCTTTGTCTCGTGATGTAGAACACGATGGCAGGGGTTTCGAAGCCATGCGGTGAAATTTTTTGAAAAGTTCAGGTAGGCCTGGAGTGGACAGGGTAGGTCTATACGGGCACAGTGGACAATGTTGGTCCCACTGGGAAACTCATTCCTAGACATTTGCGGTATAGGGTGTGGTATCTTGTTTTCTTTGTTTCGCGATCTAGAACACGATGGGAGGGGTCTCGAAAACATGCGGTGAAATGTTTTGAAAAGTTCAGGTAGGCCTGAGGTGGACAGGGTAGGTCCATACTGGCAAAGTGGAAATGTTTGTCCCACTGGGAAACCCACTCCTGGGGTGGACATTCTGACATCATTCTGGGCATGCGCATTAGAAAAAAGAGTATTGGAATGGACGTTTTGGGGCCTAGGTGGACCAGTATTGGTCCGATTGGGCCTTATGAGGTGCCATCCCTTTTCAACATTCTGCGCATGCGCAGGCAGGGAATTGTGGAAACAGGGCATTGGAAGGGATGTTTTGGGGTCGAGGTGAACCCATATTGGTCCGAATGGGCGTTACGGTGTTAAGATAATGCGTTAAGGCGTAACAACGGGCGTCACTGCATTTCGATGAATTAATGACAATTCCATGGAATATCTAGAAAAACAGAGCTACTGAGCTATTTCACCAGGGCGTTGAAGCGTTAATCTTGGCGTTAGCGGGCGTTGCTACAAGATGACACCTCACCCGACGCATTCGGACCATCTCTACCCCGAAGACTTGCCTTCGGACCCCCAAAATGCCCACTTTGATTACTACTCCTATTGATGCGCTTCACTTTGACACCTCACATGACGCCTCAAACACACCCCAAGCACCCCCCCCCCCCCAATTTCCAGGGGGGCTGAGACGGGCGTTAAGGCGTACAGATAAGGCGTTAAGGCGTTGAAACGGGCGTCACTGCTTTTCGATGAATTAATGACAATTTCATGGAATGTCTAGAAAAACAGAGCTACTGAGCTATTTCGCCAGGGCGTTGAAGCGTTAAGCTTGGCGTTAGCGGGCGTTGCTACAAAATGACACCTCACACGACGCATTCGGACCACGGATGGTCCATCTCTACCCCGAAGACTTCCCTTCGGACTCCCAAAATGCTCACTTTGGCTACTACTCCTACTGTTGCGCTTCACTTTGACACCTCACATGACGCATTTGGACCAGGGACGGTCCCTCAAACACACCCCAAGCACCCCCCCCCACATTTCCAGTGTGGATTCGTCCACAACGATGTATCTTTAACATCGTCATGTTAGCAGACCAAAGCTTTTGATCTTTGCAACAAATAAAACTGCCCGTTTTGTGTCATTCCATCTTGTGATTATTCACGTAGTAGCGGATCAGTCAGCTCCTATAGTGAAAGGGAGAGATGGAGTTGTAATTCCATGTAATTATGTAATTAGAAAGTGTGACATTGAGAAATCCAAGCAAAGATTAACTGATGCCCTGGTCAGAATACCAAAGCGAGGAGTTATTTTTCTTGCGCAATTATTTATTTACAAGGACAACCCACGGGAACAAGTCCCATTTACATGATCCGACATACACATATCAATATTAATAAACGCATTATACATAAGAAACACTTATGAGAAACACTCTGAATATGGTATTCATATAATGTTATAAGCACTCAACTTGTAAAACTGTATAACATATAAAAGATCATGTAACAGGCATGCAAAAACAGAAAGATGCCGTAACAAGATTTACATTCAAGCTAAAACAATTTTGCGAAGCTTATTCTTAAATGATGTTGTACAAATAAAAATAGGAGACAATTATCTTTTATAATATCACTGAAATTGTGGTTCTTAATACAGGAGTTTTTTTTATGTACGGTATCAATTCATTCGACTTCGTCGGGATCTAAAGAGAGATAAACTTCATAAAACTCTATAGTTTGTATACCGGTACCCAAAAGCCTCGATAAAATACAATTCGAGTCATGAATACTATTATCACATTTAAACGATTGTTTGACTCTGTGTTAATATTTGTTATGATTATGTAACTGTATATCGTTGACAAATCTCAACTTGTAAAAGATTCCCTGGTAAAAATGCCAGAAAATTCAATCTTGCGATCTTGTGTGCATTTTATTCACGAACAAAGTTTGATATTTTATTTTCTTTCATAAATTGTTTTTCATTATCTGTATCTATTTTTAAAGATGTATGTTAACATTTTTGCACATGTATACTGTGTGCCTGATAAGCCTATTTATTTACGGGTTGTGATTGCCAAGTCTGATCTAGTTAACAATTTACACTTGCCAATAACCCAGTATGGGCCTACTAATAATATGTTGTGATATAAATAAACAATTCAGAACCAGATGTGGTTGATTATTATCCATATGAACACAATTTGTGCAATCTCATATTTGTCAGATATTTTTATATTAGCGAGTAGTGACCTGACAATTCTCCGCCAGAGGGCGTGATCCGCTATCGCTGAATTTGGTCCGCTACTACCGTGGGAGGGACTGGGAGAAAACTTTATTTTCTCTGTTAAAAACACAGATGCTGAATACTGATTTTGGTATCACTGTAAAGCAGAACAAAAATCCTTGATACTGACATTAAGTTGGTGATTCTATTGTCAAGAGAAAGAATGCAAGAAAGGTTTATTTGGGAAGTGATCCCCTACCCTTTAATTAACTGTATGCTTGAATGTAATCAGTTATATCTGAAAAACTGAGTTTAGTACTGCTAGATAAATTTCTGATACTCTACAGAGTGCTCTACAAGCCTACAAACACATAAGTATAAGTAGCCTTCATATAAGTATATTAAGTCTATAGCCACCAAAATATTCAATTACTCTAATGCTGTCAAGGTGTTTGACTGGAACTTATACATGTCTGGAGGCTATAGTTGTGATTGTGAATCATCGAAATTTATCTATAAACTATGCAAGTATATTGTGACTGGTGACCTTGATATAGTGAGTGATGAGGACCTAAAACACTCCTGATAAATGGTCCTAAATATAGAGAACCGAGAAAAATAAACCTGAAGGCGGACCAGGAAATAGTCCCGACTGCACTGCAAGAGAATGTTATTGAGTGGTCAAAGCGAGAAAATGTTGAACCTACAGTACTCGCTGACTGGCTCAACCTCACCAACAACAATCCGCTATATTGACGGAAGTACCCTTCCCCAAGCAGCACAAGTACTGAGAAACCTCAGTTCGCAAGAAGTTCTAGCAAATCTCCAGAGTAAATTCGTCATAGTCCCAGCCGACAAAGCTCCAAATAATATAATATTCATACGTAAATATTACTATTACCAGGTGCTGGTTAAGGAATTGAGTGTAAGTACACCATCGACGAATACGTCTACTTACTCCCAAACAGCATTTACTCTGGAAGATTTATTTAACAACCACAAAACGTTTCTCAAGGAAAGAGGTATTTGTCTTCCAACCACTCATAACGATATACATACAAAGCTTGATTCATAGCTGGTTCCAGAAGCTGCACCCCCAAGCTTCTTTCAACCTTGTTGACGAGGGCCCTTCAGGAGGTAAAAGCATTTTGGGAAAGGTATTGCACCACTTGTCCGTATCATTGAAAATTGTTGACTGAATCTATCTTTCAATTTGACCATTCTGATCGGAGTGACATTAGATCATCTGGCATTTTACCATGTATACGTTTCAGCTTTACTTCCAAAATAGTTTTCGTACGATGTAATCCATGAAAACAAATCGAGCTTTGATGAGTCATCATTGATTATAGCGTAATGCAGCACCCATCCGCCTCGATTTTAAGTTTAGAAAATAGCTTTTACCCCGATATAGGCATGCATTAACTTTCAAACCCCCATATATCGATATCTGTTGCATTAACTCTATCTGGCCTGCTTTTTCGTCTGAGGGGAGCATTTCGAACCTCCCTAAATGTTTTTCTGACCACTTGAGATAGGGGGTTGAAACTTGGGTCAAGCTCTACCTGAAAATATGAAAAAAATCCAAGATGGCCGCTTTGATGACGTCACAGCGACGTCAACTTCACAACAGGCATTTGTGGTCGATTTTTCGGTCAGATTTCTCGAATTTTTTTATGTATGTGTTTTCTTTGCAAAAACTGCAGGATATATTAGTTTGCTAGAAGAAAAGCAGCAATTTTGACGCAAAATGACGAAAATATCACTTTTTTGTTTCCTCACATGATTCCCATCTTGAATTCACCCATGAGTGAGTGGGTGAGTGAATAGGGTTTAACGTCGCTTTCAACATTTTTTCAGCTATGTCACGACGGGGAAGAGAAGAGATGGGGAGGGGCGGGGGGTACCTACTTGTAACAGAGCAGATCTATATGCTGCCATTTTATAGTGCTGAATACATTGGAACCACTGATGATTTTCCAATAATAGAGAAGAAAAGCAACTCCGAGTATGGATGACAATTTCATTCTGTATATTTCGCTATTAATTATAGCATCTTCAGCAGCATATATACAAGGCATAATGTGATCTTAGATCTTCTTAATGTGATCTTAGCCAATACACATTTATGAATAGGTAATTCAGTAATGTCAGTCAGGTTGTTTTCTGAAAACAAGGAATATACAGAATGAAATTGTGATCCCTACTCGGAGTTGCTTTTCTTCTCTATTATAGTGCTGTCGCACTGAAATATCATGTCGTAGGCAGATATGACACCCCTCTCATGTCACATTATACTAACAGCGAGCGAACCAGTCCTTGTTCTATCCTTTCAATGCTGAGCGTAAGCGAGGAAGCAACAAGTTCCATTTTTCAAATCTTTGTTATGACCCGGCCTGGGAATGAACCCAGTACCTACGCTTACGAGGCCGACGCTCTTAACATTAGGCCACCCGACCGCATGATCCTCTGCCCAGGGGCTATGCAAAATGACCCCAATATGATAGACTGAAAAATGATGGAGAGTAAGCTTACATTTTCGATGCTATTCCCAAATCGTTCAAATATGGTGCAGCCGGTGTGGTCTCCTTGAAGAAACAATCCAACATGTTGTACTCCAGTACAGGCAAAATGTCACTCATCTTCAGAAATTACATAGACGAAATACTTAAAACTTAAGTCCCTAATTATCACTGTGCTAACAATTACAAGCGTCTGGTCCGTCATTGCAGAATCTGTCGTCCCGGGTGACCATGCTAATGTAATATACCACCAAATGATCAACTTGTTACATGACACCGAATACTATGACACGATATGATAGCTTCCAGAAATCCATTTCTTTTTTAGTTTTCCTATCTATATCAAGTTTATTTGCAGGGGCAGTGAACTCGAGGTTATAGCAAACAACAACTACTCTCTTATTAAAACACTATCTGTTGCGAAATAACCCTACCCGGACTGGGGGCAATATGGTCCCCCTACCTACCTTTCTACCCTTTCTCGAACGACAAAGAAAATGAGAGTTAACACTTCAAGACTTTGCGATTGATCATATTGGAGTCATTTTGTGCCTATTTTGAATCTACCGAGCAGAGGATCATGGGTAAATTCAACATGGCGGTCATGTGGGTACTAGAAAAGTGATGTTTCCGTCATCTTTCTTCTGAATTCCTGCTTTTCCAGGAGGAGAGTGGACAAAAACTTTACTTCACATCAGATTATTAGGCTACCAATCCCAAATGAAACCGACCCAGATGCGACACCACCATAAGCCTGACGAAGTAGCAAAATCGTTAAAAAAAATGGATTCTTTGATATTCACACAAAATAGGACGGAGCCTGCTATCCTGAACCCTAATATTCACTCCAAGCACTGTTACAGGATCAGATTTTTGGGAACACCTCGCATACCATAATTTTGGCTTGTTCATGCCTTGCCTGGTTACTATATCGCCCTCTCCCCGTCCCTGGAAATGGCGATAATAATACATACAAGACATTCTTTCTTCGGAGTCACAGTAGGGTCTCTGTCTGTGTTTGTTTGTATGTGTGTAGAGGGGAACGGGAGGGGGTTCAACCTAATATAGAGACGGTACAGACAGAGGGACAGATTAGAACAGCTCAGTATCAAGTGGGGAATAAGATGAACTATGTTCAGCTACATGTAATCTCCACGGCAAAATAGAATTCGAACAAAATGATTCAGGTTTAAATAGCAAATGAGTGTGCTTGAGATAATATTCTCTCTCTTTTATGATAAAGAAGACAGTTCAACAAATTTGTGTTTATCTTACCTTGATGAAGAGCATTGGTTTGTATTAATGTTTCCGCCCATATGGCGACTTCTTTGCTTGTTATAACAATAATTACTTTATTACGTATTATATTGTTATACTGAGCAGAACTGCTGTAACAAGGTGAATATTGTTTTATAGCCCGAATAGATGCAAAAACCTTGAGATCCCTACCTTTGTCACTAAAATCGTCGACTAAGATTATTTCCTCAAGCAACGATGGCGGTGTGCGGTTGATGACACTGTGGACTGTACGGAGTAGAGTTGACCATCCTTCGTTATGGAACACAATAATTATACTAGCTGGAGGTAAATCCTCTGGATAATGCCAATATCTACACCTGTAAAAATTCCAGTATATTGACATGAACAGTTTGATATCTAGACCGATCCTTTATGCTGAAGTGACGTTTTGTAAACTATTGTCTATCAGAAACGGTTTATCGGTTATGCGAGAAGTAAGGTTAACATCTATCGTTCAGAATAACACCATAACACCCACACCGTTCAGAACATTTCCGTCACATGAAATCAGTTTTCAAATGCCGCAAATAGGGTAGTGTGAACAGATTAAATAGTTACGCAATTAATCGACGGAATATGAAATATGAGCCTCGAAAATGATTGATCAAAATGTGCGTATGTGCATATGCGATGTTAATTTGTGAGGAATATATGACACCTCGTACCAAAATGATATAACCCATGTTCCAAGAATGTGTAAGTATATGTTATCCAAATGTGATAACCGCTGCAGATCGGTAGTTTGAGGATAATACAATCTTTAGATGACATAGTGATGTCTAATTGTCTAATGTTTGGTCTATTTTCCGTTTTTCCAAATCTGCTGGTACCATGTGACGTGTCAAATTAGGTAAATATTCTTTGAAGAGTTATTTGTATGTAGGTGTTACCCATATTTGACAACAGTTGCAGATCAGTAGCTTAGTGGGTGTTATAGCATACTCTCTGAAGCCACCCCGGTCACAATCCAAACCAACATTTGAGCCACAGGGTATGATTTCTTGGATATTAATATTTTGTATTATACCTGTTGAAAAGTGGAGCTAAATTTCTTCACACACTGTGTATTAAACGGAACAAGTTAACGGATTCAAATGAGCATTTTATGGCGTCACAGTGACGTCATAACTCAGGAAATAACTACTTATGAATGTTTTCGTTTATTTTCATTTTTTTTTCTCGAATTTTGAGGTGGCAGATTAGGTTCATAATTTTAAAGAGATATTTGCCTGCAAATGCTATCCATGTGTGACAGCCGCTGTATATGGGTACTTTAACCCTATCTGGTCTGGGCTTTTTGGGACCTGTCCAGTCCTGGGGGTGGCTATTTCGGCCCCCGTAAATATCGGTGTTACCCCTTGAGCTAGGAGGCTGAAACTCTTGGGTGAAGCTCTACCAGAAAATCTTCAAAACAGACAGGTACTTTTTGGTCCATTTTTCGGTCAGATTTTTTCAAATTTTAAATTTACGTGGTTTCTTTGCAAAAACAGAATGAAACATTAGTAAATAATAGTTTGATGTGAAATAAAATAAATTTTGCTCGAGTTTCCTCGAAGAAAAGCAGGAATTTTTAAGAGAAATGACAAAAACATCACCTTTCTGGTACCCCACATGGCCGCCATCTCCAAAAATTGACCCATGGTCGTCTACTTTGTGAGTTATGCAAA
The DNA here is from genome assembly GCA_036873755.1 of Hanleya hanleyi. Taxonomy (NCBI): domain Eukaryota; kingdom Metazoa; phylum Mollusca; class Polyplacophora; order Lepidopleurida; family Hanleyidae; genus Hanleya; species Hanleya hanleyi. The sequence goes on from JAVTVY010010733.1 coordinate 26,958, forward strand.
TAGGTTCAAAATGACCCCAATATGATAAACTAAAAGTGTTTTTTTGTCGTTCTTTTATAGGGGAGAAAGTTTGGTACGGGGGCCATAATGGTCCCCAGGCCTGGTAAGTGTTGTTATAGTACATTTTCTGAACCTGACCTATTTCTGTATTCTCATCATATGTTTGCGAGCAGGGTACGAACCTTCCGATATTTCCATTATGATTAGAGAGCTGAAAGGTACCAACTTTACCTCCAGGGCGCTGTCGAAGGTGTTTCTTAGTCAGAGATGATCATTATGTGGTAGATACCTGTGATTGAAAAGCAAAGTTTGCTTCTTAAAGTTCACAAACACGGCCCTTTTAGAGGTATTCAGAAGGTGGCGATGCCGTTATTGCGTCTGGGCAGCACATTCTCCCTGCTGCTGAGAGCTGTTCAAATGCATAACCAATTGCCTCTTTCAGAGATTGCAAAAATAAGAGAGAAATGCAAAGAATCCAGTATCATCAATAATGTTGGTAGCAACACATTCATGAAATCACCAAGCTCTTCGCTCCCCTATCTTTTCTACCATCGCCTACTCCGCTTTTCGCTTTGCTTTGTTTAAAAACATATCTAGAATTTGCCAACTCAGGTGGCACGAGTTTCGACCCTGGCCTATGGATTAATACGTTCACACAATATATTAATATGTTTGATTTTTTGAAAGAGCTGAGAGCTGGTTTTGATTTGAGGTGTCATATTTTCGCTACAAGACACAACTTTCCCTGCAAATGCCAGAGGCGGAACATTAAAACCCTGAAGCTACACATTGTATTGAAACAAATGACTTATTTTCCTACTATTAGATAACAGGCTACATAGAATGGTCGTCAACTGTTTTATCTTTCCTTTGCATTTTGTCAAAAACTGATTCGTTGTACATTCAGATCAATATTTTATAACTTAATTTGATGAGTTGCAGGAAAAAAATAATACCGGGAAACAATTTATTGGTATTTGTCTATTTCGACCCTAGAGAGTTATTATAACTGCTTGATAACTTATCCGTTCAGGTATTATTTTATTCTATCAGGTCTGAGTGGGATGGGGCATTATGCCTTCCACCACCGAACTTTCTATTCTATCTCCGAAACGACAAATGAAGAGCTGACTCTCAGTTGTTTTATAGCCTAACCTATTAGGGGTAATTCTGAGTCTATTTGCAGCTATTCTATCCCCCCGGATAGAGTATTATAGGAAACTTAAATTGGCAGCCATGTGATCGAAAAGTTGTATTTTCCTTCAATTTTTCTACTTTTTATCAATAGGATTACCCAAAACGATTTTATTTCACATCAAATTATTTTTCTAATTTATTATCTATATTCCCGAGAGAGAGAGAGAGAGAGAGAGAAAAACAACGGCTGAATATTTAATTTTATCCCGTTCCCGACAAAATCGTCCAATGAAAACGAGCGATCACGGTCAAATGGTCGCTCCATATTTTTCCATCCACCACCGTCGATTGTAAATCGGAGTGAGTAACTAGGTTATCTCCCTTCCCACAGTAGCTCCTGTCGCAAAGCACTCGCGTTGGCTGTCTCGCGTCGATCACTCGTCGGGCTTCATTTTGAAGGTTACAAGAAGTATTTGTAATAAAGGTGAGCTTCAGCAGCTGTAGTTCCAAATTAGATAGCATTCATTTTGTGAACAGTTCGTATTTGATCGTAATAAGTGATTGTTTAAGCCAATGAATATTGCAAATGTGTGACTTCATATGCAGTTTTTTTGCTTCGTGGGCAACAACATAGGACCAAAGTTATTCACAAGAAATCCTTTTCGCAGAATGTTTTCTATGTATATTAGCGCGTTAAGAAAGGGTCCTCAGCGGGATAAAATCGTTACACAGTTTGTCAGTGACCCAATACAGAAATATATGGGGTCAGTAAAATTTATATTTCTGTATTGGCTACAAATATTTCTGTATTGGGTCACTGACAAACGGCGTAACTAATAATATCACCTATTGGTTACCTACCATTCCGCACAATGCACAGTATAATTTCCTGTCAGAAACATTTTATAACTGTTTGGTTACTTGCCCCTTCAGCCTAGTTTATGATACTTCCCTGACACCGGGGGAGTTTGATCCATCTTCCATGTAAGTACATGGAACATCATGATGTCTTGCCGGCATCATTGAAAACTGTTGACCGCTTCTCTCTTGCAGGAAACAAGCCTATGTTTATGTATACTATGATTGTCTTTTTGAATTTGGTGCTAATACTGTTATGTGAAAAATGGAATAGGTCTTTGGATTATGGACGCGGATATTCTCTAATGGACGACGGCTGGATTATGAATGACGGACTAGACGCTTGTAATCATGAGAACGGCGAAGACCTTCTTTTATACCACGCCGCGTAGCGGCGTTTGGAACAGTTTCAGCCTAGTTTATGATACTCCGATTTGAGAGTGTTCATCACCCTGGCTGTCTGTATAGTGTATTTTTTTTTTAGAGAAACGGCGTTGTGGCTTTGACAGTTACATGTCCATCTTTCCCAGAACCGCGATTGTCGGCGTTTGGATTAACGTGTTTCTTTTTCTTTTTTTTTCACCAGCGGCGTTGCGGAAATCGGAGTTGACGGGGTTTGCTGATCTATTAAAAATTCCTGCGGAGTTGCGGCTTTTCAGGGAATCATTCTTTCCAGCACACGATTTCACGGTGTTTGGGACCTTAACAAAGTCTGCCGGCGTTGTGGCTTTGCTGTCTTTGACCATTTGTACCACAAGAGGTCGCTCTTTTTACGGAGGCTTTCCTGTCTGTGACATCGAAGTGGGCATTTCCCGAAATATGACCATTTACGGCGTTTTGAAAGTTTATCAGTTTTGGAGAGGTTGGTGGTCGGGGATTGGAACGGTACTGTATTGGTGTTTGGCTGTCTGTATCTTTCAGATAGACGGCGTTAAGGCGTTGCGGCGTTTGAGAATTCAATGTATTTCCGAGCACCGCAGTTTGGGATTTATGCCAGGCTACGTATTTTGTAACACCAGTGGCTTTGCGGCGATGCAGAGTATCAGTCTTCAAGTTTCTTGTCTTTTCCAAAATCCGAGTTCACCGCCTTTGCTTGAATATTAAACATCCACCGACATATCATTGGTACCGCGTACCTATAGCAACCTGCCTGCGTTTCGGCTATGCGGTTTGACTATTTTCACCGTAAGGGGTCGCTATACCTTTGGACACTTTACCCTGCGCATAAAATTGTTTCCATAGCAGTTTCTGCCAAACAGTCAACGTTCAAATGTTGTCTGAATTACTGTAGGTAATAGGAAAAAAATGATATCATCTCCTTTCTCGAATGATTTCGATTAAGCCGGAAGGCAAGTTTGCGATTGCTGTTGACTGACTTTCTGTACAGACATGTAGGTTTGACAGAGCCTATTTGTGTTGAATGCGATGTGTGTAAGTCTGCGCAATCATAGCAAAAAGATGATTATGTGAACCAAATCGATACTTTAGAGTAATGCAAAATATATCATCTTTCTCATAAAACATTTGTCCTCACACTTTCAAGTTAAAGATGTAATCAGCCTCAAATCTGGTCTGAAATCAATGTCTCTAAAACTCAGCGAAAGTGACATATGTTATAACAGGTACAAAATGAAACACATTTGACCACAAAACAAAAAAACCTAAACCTAAAAAACTAAAACCTACCATTCACGAGAAAATAGAAGGAATTGATCTTTAAAAATAAACGGCATGGCATGCCGTTCATTTTCCCACGGCCGTGTCAGCAAGCGTATACACGTATGGTGTATTCTACCAACGTATGCTGTGCGACATTACCCAACCGTAGGCACGAGCCATGACGTTATCCCATGCCTGCAGCTGTGTAGCATTCAAATTCGTGAGCGTCGCTACGTTACTCATACGTCACTGCGTGACGTCCTTTTCCTCTCCGCGTACAACACACACTCCATGGCGAGACAGAAAAGCCGTCGAAGCGGGCAGAGTTACAAATTTCTCTGACAAGATATTCTTGGATTCGTTGTATATGACGATCCCACTATCATCAAATATAATACATATGATGCTTTGGTAATCTTCAATGCTGAAAAAATGCACAGTGGAGACTTTACAAAATCCATCCATTTTGAGGCGGATTACATCTTTAAACGTATGCTAGGATAACTTGCTGTCGTTGCGAGTTTGGTTGACCCATCTATTTCGCAATCAGGATTTTATTCCACCAGGAATGGAGATGGAGGCTGTTTAGGTTGGTAAGTATTCCAATTTAAAAAGTTAAATTATAGGCGGAGGACCGCGCAAAATACGTGTAATTGCATTAGTGGTGTTGGTCGACTCTGATAAATTTACGCGTCAAAAGTTACAACAACAACAACAACACCACCAAGTAATGTAAATATTCTGTGTATTCCCCAAGGTGGTATTCGAGAGAGCGTTACTCGCATTTTCTTAATAATACGCCTGACTGACTTGTATGAGCTGCCGTTTATGACTATATTTTATAGGTACGTGTAGTGGAGTGTCAAAGCGGTGATAGGGAGAAATGTAGGCGAAGTTGTGTGTCAAAGCGGTGTTTGGGAGGAATATACGTGTAGTGGAGTGTGACAGCAGAGTTAGGAAGGGATGCATGTGTTGTTGAGTGTCAAAACGGTTGCGGTGTTAGGGAGGAATGTACGTAAAGTTGACTGTCAAAGTTGTGTTAGGGAGGAATGTTCGTGGAGTGTTAGAGCGCGGTTAGGGAGTAATGTACGTCTGGCCGAGTGTCAAAGATGTGTTAGGGGGAATATATGTGCTTTCGAGTGTCAAAGCTGGATGAGGACTTTAGGGTTAGGTGTGTTTCATAACTATAAGGTTTAGGTTTATTTCAGCTATCAAAATCATTATTTCTCCACCAGAGTGTACCCGGAGATGAGTGTCGAAGTGGGGTTAGACAGTGATGTACTTCCATTCGGATATCAAGTCAATGTTAGGGAGGAATGTACGTGAAGTGGAGTGTCAAAGCGTTGTTAAGGATAAATGTATGTCAAGTCGAGTGTCAACAGCGGGAGCGATGTTAGAGAGGAATGTACGTAAAGTTGACTGTCAAAGTTGTGTTAGGGAGGAATGTTCGTGGAGTGTCAGAGCGCGGTTAGGGAGTAATGTACGTCTGATTGAGTGTCAAAGTGATGTTGGGGGGAATCTATGTGCTTTCGAGTGTCAAAGCGGGATGAGGACTTTAGGGTTAGGTGTGTTTCATAACTATCAGGTTCAGGTTTATTTCAGCTATAAAATCATTATTTCTTCACCAGAGTGTAGCCGTAGTTGAGTGTCAAAGTGGGGGTAGGGATTGATGTGCTTCCATTCGGGTATCAAAACGGTGTTAGGGAGGAATGTGCGCGAAGTCGAGTGTCAAAGCGGTCTTAGGGAGAAATGTACGTGAAGTCGACTGTCAAGGCAGTGTTAGGGAGGAATGCACGTACAGTGGGGTGTCAGAGCGGGGCCAGGAAGCAATGTGGTCTAGTGTCAAAGCGGTGTAAGGGAGAAATGTAGATGAAGTCGACTGTCAAGGCAGTGTTAGGGAAGAATGTACACTAAGTTGTGTGTCAAAGCGGTGTTTGGGGGGTGTTACGGAGCAATGTGGTGTTAAGGTCGAATGCATATATAGTGGAGTGTCACATCAGGGTCAGGGAAGAATGTATGTGTGGTCGAGTGTCGAAGCGGTGTTAGTGAGTAATGTAGGTGAAGTCAAGTGTCAAAGCAGTGTCAGGGAGGAATGTATGTCAAGTCGAGTGTCACAGCGGGATGAGGCCTTAGGGTTATTTATGTTTCATAACTATCAGGTTCAGAGTTATTTCAGCTATCAAAATTAGATAATTTCTCCACGACAGTGTACCCGTAGCTGAATGTCTACGTGGGCTTAGGGAATGATGTACGTCACGTCCGGTGTCAATGTGGTGTTAAGGAGAAATGTACGTGAAGCCGAGTCTTAAAGCGGTCTTAGGGAGGAATGTACATGAAATCCACTGTCAAAGCGGTTACGGAGGGGTTACGGAGCTATGTATGTGTGGCAGAGTGTTGATACGGTCTTAGGGAGAAGTGTACGTGAAGTCGACTGTCAAGGCAGTGTTAGGGAGGAATGCACGTACAGTGGGGTGTCAGAGCGGGGTCAGGAAGCAATGTGGTCTAGTGTCAAAGCGGTGTAAGGGAGAAATGTAGATGAAGTCGACTGTCAAGGCAGTGTTAGGGAAGAATGTACACTAAGTTGTGTGTCAAAGCGGTGTTTGGGGGGTGTTACGGAGCAATGTGGTGTTAAGGTCGAATGCATATATAGTGGAGTGTCACATCAGGGTCAGGGAAGAATGTATGTGTGGTCGAGTGTCGAAGCGGTGTTAGTCAGTAATGTAGGTGAAGTCAAGTGTCAAAGCAGTGTCAGGGAGGAATGTATGTCAAGTCGAGTGTCACAGCGGGATGAGGCCTTAGGGTTATTTATGTTTCATAACTATCAGGTTCAGAGTTATTTCAGCTATTAAATTTAGATAATTTCTCGACGAGAGTGTACCCGTAGCTGAATGTCTACGTGGGCTTAGGGAATGATGTACGTCACGTCCGGTGTCAATGTGGTGTTAAGGAGAAATGTACGTGAAGCCGAGTCTTAAAGCGGTCTTAGGGAGGAATGTACGTGAAGTCCACTGCCAAAGCGGTTACGGAGGGGTTACGGAGCTATGTATGTGTGGCAGAGTGTTGATACGGTGTTAGGGAAGAATGTACGTGAAGTGGAGTGTCAAAGCGGTGTTAAGGAATGTACATGGAGTGAAGTGTCAAGGAGGAGTGTTCGTGAAGTCGAGTGTTAGAGCGTTGTTAGGGAGGAATGTAGGTCAAGTCGAGTGGCAAAGCGGTGTTAGGGAGCAATATATGTGGAGTCGAGTGGAACCTCTGCCTGATTTATATGTCTACCTGACACAGCCGGCAAACCCGCTAGTACTACAGGAAACTTGATTCAGAATGCCAACAACACCTTCCGAGTCAGTTTAAAGAGATGTGTGAAAGGCCTTCCAAATGGCCAAAGGCCGCAGCACTGCTGCTAGATAGAAATAAGTGTACGACAGAGTCAAACCCCGTCAATACCGGTCCTTGTACAGAGCAAAGTTTGAATCTCAGACTACCGCAACTCTTCAACCTCCGCCAGGTTCATAGCTGTCCCTTACAAAGCCAGCAAAACCGCCAGTACTACAGAGATTTGATTCAGAATGCCGACAACACCGTCAGAGTCAGTTTGAAGAGATGTGTGAAAGGCCTTCCAAATAGCGAAAGGCCGCAAAACCGATGCTGGATATATATAGGTGTAAGACAGACCCAAACACCGACCCTTGAATAGAACAAAGATTGAATTTCAGACTACCGCAACTCCGGAACCTCCGCCAGGTTTATAGGTCTACCTCACAAAGCCGGCAATACCGCTACTACTACAGGGACTTGACCCAGAATGCCGACAACACCGTCAGAGTCCGTTTGAAGAGATGTGTGAAAGGCCGACACGATCGGCGCTAGATTGACATAAGTGTATGACAGACACAAACCCTGACAACACCGGTCCTTAGAGAGAAAAAGGATCAAGTCTCAGACTCAGACTACTGCAAATCCGGAACCTCCGTCACGGTCATAGCGCCCCCTCACAAAGCCGCCAAAACCGCTGGTACTAGAAGGACTTTATTCATAATTACAAGCGTCTGATCGGTCATTCATAATTCAGCCGTCGTCCATCAAAGAATATCCGCGTCCATAATCCAAAGACCTATTCCATAATCCATATCACAGTATTAGCACCAAATTCAAAAAGACAATCATAGTATACAAACATAGGCTAGTTTCCTGCAAGAGAGAAGCGGTCAACAGTTTTCAATGATACCGGCAAGACATCATGATGTTCCACAAATATCAAATTCGTATCGTTGATCAGTATTCTTAATCCATAATATTCGTTGTAAAATCGTCATCTAGAGAATGATGTATCTCAGTCACGATTTGATTGTGACTGTTCATATGAGCACCATGAGGATCTTGAAGTACATGGGTTCATACGGCCCTAGCCCCGGGTAAGCGGAATTAGACACAAATTACGAAACGTAACGCCATAGATCCTGCACGCTACGTTCGTATTTTGCTATCAGCATGCGATATGTATCGTCAAGTTTGAGAAACTTTGAGTGGAGGCGCTTGGTGATATAGCCCTGTTTTACAAGTTTCTGCAACAATGTTTTATGACTTTATTAAAATCGTCACATTTAACGCAGGATCTAGCAGATATGTATACGCCATATACAGGTTCCACTGGAATATTACTGTCAAGAAAGGGATAGTTTACGATGCCGAAACTGCAATAATCTCTTTCGTCATAAAGTCGACGAGAGAGAAGGCCCGCTTCATTTTTATAGAGATATAGGTCTAAATATGATGTGCTTGTAGGGCTATCTGCAGTTTCCTTCAAATCCAGTGAAGGTGGATATATATCCTTCACTGCGTCATTTATATAGCGATTATCCACAGCAAGAAGATCGTCTATATAGCGTTTGGTGAATGAGAAGGAACGGGCTTTGAATGGATCGGTTTTTGAAAGCGCCTGCATATAGTCATATTCATAAGAGATCATATATAGGTCAGCCAACAGGGGTGCACAATTAGTACCCATTGGAATACCTATATGATGTTGATATATTGTGTTGCCAAATTTCATATAGATATTTTTAATGAGAAATTCAAGCAACTCTATATAGAAAGAAACATCCCATGAATGATATCTCTTGTATGTAGTAGAGCTAAAGAATTCTTTATGGCTTGCGACATCAATACATCTACGATCAGTTTTCTTGAACACAGATACTATTAATGAACTTAGACGGTCAATAAGGTCCTGATGAGGGATTGTAGTATAGAGTCGAGAAATCTCATGCGGATACAGGTCTGTACGATATGCGACCTTTAGCATCAAGTTCTTCCGTAAGACATTTTGAGTTTTTCAATATCCACATACATTCAACGCAACGTTTTTAGAAATAGTGGCGCAATACCTTTCCCAAAATGCTTTTACCTCCTGAAGGGCTCTCGTCAACAAGGTTGAAAGAATCCTGGTGGTGCAGCTTCTAGAACCAGCTATGAATCTAGTTTTGTATGGTGATTTATGCATTTTGGGAGTGCAGTATACTTATGCCAGTATATAATGCCCACAACACCTTCACAGTCGAGTCCGCAACCTCCGCCTGTTTAGTAGCCCTCCCTTACAAAGACGTCAAAACCGCCGACACTACAAATACTTGATTCAGCCGACAACACCGTCAGTTTCAAGAGATGTGTCAAAGGCCTCCCAAATGTTGAAAGGTCACAGCATCAATGCTAGGTAGAAACAGGTGTATGACAAACTCCGTCAACATCTGCCCTTGAATAGAGCAAGGATTCAATCTCGGGCTGACGCAAGTCCTGAAACTTCGCCAGGTATATAGCTGTCCCCTAGAAACTCGGCATAATCGCTGTCTTAAAATGACTTGATTCAGAACGCCGACAACGCCGTCAGAGCCTGTTTGAAGAGATGCATGAAAGGCCGGCAAGACCGGTGCTAGATTGACATAGCTGTATGAAAGACCCAGACACCGACAACAACGACACTTAGAGAGAAAAAGACTCAAGTGTTACCCTACCGCAACTCCTTTACCTTCGTAAGGTTCATAGCTCTCTCTTACAAAGACGCAAAAATGCTGATACTACAAAGACTGGATTCAGAATGCCGACAACACCGTCAGTTTGAAGAGATGTGTGGAAGGCCTTCCAAATGGCGAAAGGCCGCAACACCGCTGCTAGATATAGATAGATATAGGACAGACTCAATCACTGTCAACACCAGCCCTTGCTTAGAGCAAATATTGAATCTCGAACTATCGCAAGTATGGAACCTCCAGCAGGTTTTTGAGTCCATCTCACAAAGGCGGCATAAACCGCTAGTAGTACAAAGACTTGTTTCAGAATGCCGGCAACACCGTCAGTTCTCGTGATTACTTACATGGAAGATCCACTGGAAGTTTGGTTTAATGTCACACTTCCCTGGCAGAGATATCTTATCCCTGTTCTATTACTTACACCTTCAGGCTAGTGTACGGTATTTTCATGACACGGATAGCTTATCATCAACTAGTAACTTACACCTTCAACCTAGTGTACGGTTATTCCTTTTCATATATATCTTATCACTGATTACTTACACATCTGTATGTCCGAGACCGCCCTATCCAGGAATCTGTTATCCCCGATTATCATATATATGTGATCTTTGAATGCTTACTCATCCAGTCTGGTGTCCGGTACTAATCTTTCCAAAGCAATCTTATCACTGAATATCATATTACATCCATATTCTCGGAAACTGCTTTCCACTTCTTGCTTCTCTGTCTCAGAGACAGATATAACTGTTTCGTTCTCTACTGAAAAAAAGATACAGTTGAACAACTAAGTAAAATTCAGAGCACAATCAGGCAGAAATCCGGTTCGCGGTGAATGGTGAAGCTGACCGAATACAATGCCTGACCAGATATATTACGCAAATAAATAATTCGATGTATGGTATAATCTGATTAATGTACCACGGAAGTTGCAAGGATCAATGTTTTGCATTCTTTGTGATATAATTTGAAGAAAATGGAAGCAATATTGTCGATTTTTAAATTTAATGTAGATGATACCGAATGCTGTTTATTCTCTCACGAAAGTGACATAAAGACAAAATGATTTACAGATAATGCATTTGAAGTCGAATTATAAAGAATACAACATCATATCTCAATAGACATATTATCACCGATTAGCAAAAACAGTAAAGCCGAGGAAATTACCTGATGCAAATGTTGCATATAAAATAGCGAATGAATGAATTGATAGATGATTGGGCAAGAAATAAAGTAAGAATGAAAACATGTAGTGAAGATAATGAAAGTAAATACTAAACTATCATTGAGACTTTGTTATTGATACATAAGGCAATAAGGTAATTTACACATACAAGCAAGGTGTGATATATTGAGAGAAATGTTAAAAAAATATCACCAGTATTAAGATATCGCCGATATATTCTTGTACATCAACCACCCGTTACCCACGTCACATGGTTTTAGTAGTGGGGGAGCAGTATCACAGGCCCCACACATCCTCCCAAATCCACATTGCCTCCCAAATCCACCGAGCGCTGTCTTACGTCATTAACGATTTATATTTGTATAAATTATTGCGTCTGGATATTAATAAATTATATGCGTTATAATTTACCTGAATATATATATTATAGATCTACATATGTCATTATTAATAAATCTTCCGAATTCATACGTTAATTATTAATAACGATTAAATAACTATATATTTTAGGTTTCATTCCGCTTTTACAAAAAGATGTTATTTCGATATATATATATATAGGGTCTATAGTACGGATTCATAGCAATAAATTCTCCGAATCTGTACGTTAATCATCCATATATGAGCTCTATATTGTAGACTATTAATTTTTACAAATTGCAATTAGCATTACCAAACACTCGACTGATAATTACGGTATATATATATTTAACCTCGCTATATAGATAGGAGGCGGTCATGGTACATAATTGTATTGAATTTAGCCCCTGTCAATGCGAAGGGGGTGTATAGCGGTAACAGCTGTGATTGAATAAACAGAAATCGCACGGTTTGGTTATAGACAAGCGTTTCAATTATTGCCCTCATAACTTGATTGCAATTAGTATATGATAATATTGGAGGTTCGAATGTTTATATCGCTAGTTGAATGTTTATATCGCTAGTTGAAAGGGTATACCGTGAAATAGATCATTATTTGAGAATCGTTTGTCGAAATATATATACCTCTAATAGAATTCAATTTATATCTTACTTCCGAATGGCGAATTTACTGAAAAATACCATCAAACCTAAAGAATCGTACGTAAGTATTGTAATTTTATTACGATCTACTCGCAGATAATACCGATACGTTTTTTATTATACGACTTTGTCGATATAACGATGTACATAGCGAACGGCGTTGTAAATGATCGATTATAAATGATTTGAATACAAGGGCTACTCACTTTTAATATTTCAACTCTATATTTTTTATAGGCTAACAACTCTACGTGGGTCGGATTCGTACGAGAAAATGCGGACATTTTAGGTAGTTCCGGTTGGCCTAGTTTGGAGACTGTATTCGCCATAGATGGGGTCGTTGAAACACGGCCCGTTTATAATGACGATGATTGGAATCTGAATATAAGAAGTCCGACAACCATTCTCCTAAATGATTCCCCTTCACTTCCGGAGATTAAAACACGTAAATGTGTGGACGAATTATCCCGTTTATTCTCGCCCAGAGTTTGCAAAAACTGTAATCAGTCATTAGACGTCGAAGTTTGTGGAAAATGTCGCGTTAGTTTATGCCGAGATTGCGCGTGCTTCGCTCGACAGGTGTCATTCGGGGTTTTTATGTGTCCGAGCTGTTGTAGTTGTGAGTTTTGTGGTTATTAGCGAATGAAACAGTCGAAATAATCAAAACCAATAATAACGATAAAGAGTTGCTACACCTATCTATGGATGGTATATTTATTATCACTGGATACCAACTGTAACCGACCATCGTCCATATAAAGTCATATCGAAACGACTCTGGACGGTGGCTGAAAGAAAGAAGAACGCAACTTTGGTTGTTAAAGTTCAAAGTAAATATTTATTTATACAAATTAATTTAGTAATGACAGTTTCAAAACGAAAATACAAACTGAGCAATCCTAGTACCCAAACGTCAGCTGAGGGTATATCGATAACGAATGCAACGGTACGCCCTCGTGGCGAAATCAACTAATCAACAGGTTTGATCGGTTGTCTTTTGTACTCGCGCGGTAAAAGTCTGTTTATTAGAGAATTTGCGCATCTCAGCGGCAGATTCTTCCGCCTCAATCACTCACTCACTCACTCACTCACTCACTCCCCCAAAAGTTCATGAAAAGGTCTTAAAAATGCCCAAAGTTCATGAAAAGTTCTTAAAAGTCCAGGAAAGTCCAAGAAAAGTCCCTCACTCACTCACTCACTCACTCACAGTCCCCAAAAGTTCATGAAAAGTTCTTAAAAATTCCAAAAGTTCATGAAAAATTCTTAAAAGTCCAGGAAAGTCCAAGAAAAGTCTCTCACTCACTCACTCACTCACTCACTCACAGTCCCCCAAAGTTCATGAAAAGTTCCTAAAAATTCCCAAAGTTCATGAAAAGTTCTTAAAAGTCCAGGAAAGTCCAAGAAAAGTCCCTCACTCACTCACTCACTCACTCACTCACTCACTCACTCACTCACTCACAGTCCCCAAAAGTTCATGAAAAGTTCTTAAAAATTCCCAAAGTTCATGAAAAGTTCTTAAAAGTCCAGGAAAGTCCAAGAAAAGTCCTCACTCACTCACTCACTCACTCCTCACTCACTCCTCACTCACTCACAGTCCCCAAAAGTTCTTGAAAAGTTCTTAAAAATTCCCAAAGTTCATGAAAAGTTCTTAAAAGTCCAGGAAAGTCCAAGAAAAGTCCCTCACTCACTCACTCACTCACTCACACTCTGACTGACCCTCGCATATATCGGTTGCGCATTAGCGCATCGGATATTAATAATGGTGTAACAAAGATCACTGTCGGGTCAGCCCGGAGTTATCTCCCACTAGTTCCAGTTTTTGTCACCAGGGCCACGAGTGGTCAATACGACAGATGACGTCACAAGTAGGTCAACAGCGCCCCCTGGTGTCAATGGGACCGCAGATGCGCTAATGCGCAACCGATATATGCGAGGGTCAGTCAGAGTGTGAGTGAGTGAGTGAGTGAGTGAGGGACTTTTCTTGGACTTTCTTGGACTTTTAAGAACTTTTCATGAACTTTGGGAATTTTTAAGAACTTTTCATGAACTTTTGGGGACTGTGAGTGAGTGAGTGAGTGAGTGAGTGAGTGAGTGAGGGACTTTTCTTGGACTTTCCTGGACTTTTAAGAATTTTTCATGAACTTTTGGAATTTTTAAGAACTTTTCATGAACTTTTGGGGACTGTGAGTGAGTGAGTGAGTGAGTGAGGGACTTTTCTTGGACTTTCCTGGACTTTTAAGAACTTTTCATGAACTTTGGGCATTTTTAAGACCTTTTCATGAACTTTTGGGGGCTGTGAGTGAGTGAGTGAGTGAGTGAGTGACTTTTCTTGGACTTTTCTGGACTTTTAAGAACTTTTCATGAACTTTGGGAACTTTTAAGAACTTTTCATGAACTTTTGGAGAGTGAGTGAGTGAGTGAGGGACTTTTCTTGGACTTTCCTGGACTTTTAAGAACTTTTCATGAACTTTGGAAACTTTTAAGAACTTTTCATGAACTTTTGGGGACAGTGAGTGAGTGAGTGAGTGAGTGATTGATTGAGGCGGAAGAATCTGCCGCTGAGATGCGAAAATTCTTAATAAACAGACTTTTACCGCGCGAGTACAAAAGACAACCGATCAAACCTGTTGATTAGTTGATTTCGCCACGAGGGCGTACCGTTGCATTCGTTATCGATATACCCTCAGCTGACGTTTGGGTACTAGGATTGCTCAGTTTGTATTTTGGTTTTGAAACTGTCATTACTAAATTAATTTGTATAAATAAATATTTACTTTGAACTTTAACAACCGAAGTTGCGTTCTTCTTTCTTTCAGCCACCGTCCAGAGTCGTTTCGATATGACTTTATATGGACGATGGTCGGTTACAGTTGGTATCCAATGATAATAAATATACCAGCCATAGATATGTGGGGCAGCTGTTTATCGTTATCACCAGTTTTGATTATTTGGAAAGTTTCATTCGCCAATAACCACAAAACTCACAACTACAACAGCTCGGACACATAAAAACCCCGAATGACACCTGTCGGGCAAAACACGCGCAATCTCGGCATAAACTAACGCGACATTTTCCGCAAACTTCGACGCTTAATTGCTAATTACAGCTTTTGCAAACTCGGGGCGCGAATAAACGGGATAATTCGTCTACACATTTACGTGTTTTAATCTCCGGAAGTGAAGGGAAATTATTTAGGAGGATGGTCGTCGGACTTCTTATACCCACATTCCAATCATCGTCATTATAAACGGGCCGTGTTTCAACGACCCCATCTATGGCGAATACAGTCTCCAAACTAGGCCAACCGGAACTACCTAAAATGTCCACATTTTCTCGTACGAATCCGGCCCACGTAGAGTTGTTAGCCTATAAAAAATATAGATTTGAAATATTAAAAGTGAGTAGCCCTTGTATTCAAATCAGTTATAATCGAACATTTACAACGCCGTTCGCTATGTACATCGTTATATCGACAAAGTCGGTATTATCCGCGAGTAGATCGCAATAAAATTATTATACTTACGGCCGATTCTCTAGGTTCGATGATATTTTTCAGTAAATTCGCCATTCCGAAGTAAGCTATAAGTTGAATTCTATTAGAGATATATATATTTCGACAAACGATTCTCAAATAATGATTTGTTTCACGGTATACCCTTTCAACTCTCGCTATACGTTGATTGTATAATTGCCCTAATTAAAGCGATATCGGTCTGTAAATATAGATATTCGAACCCCCAATATTATCATATGCTAATTGCAATCGAGTTCTGCGAGTTATAAGTGGTTTCTGTTATTCGATCACACCTGTTACCACAACACACATCCCTTCGCATTGACAGGTATTAAAATCAATACAATTATGTATCATGACCGCCTTCTAGCCGTATAGCGAGGTTAAATATGCATATATACCGAGTGTTTGGTAATGCTAATTGCAATTTGTAAAAATTAATAGTCTACAATATATATGAACGCTTAACGTACAGATTCGAAGAATTTATTGCTATGAACCCGTATAAAAATATATATCGAAATATCACCTTTTTGTAAAAGCGGAATGAAACCTAAAATATAGACTATTTAAACGATTAACGTATGAATTCGGAAGATTTATTTATAATACCATATGTAGATCTTTAATATATATATTCAGGTAAAATTATAACGCATATAATTTATTAATATCCAGACGCAATAATTTATACAAATAAAAATTGTTAATGACGTATGACCGCGCTCGGTGGATTTGGGAGGCTATGTGTATTTTTGGGAGGCTGGGGCCTGTAATACGCATTATCTACTACTGCTGTATTATACCGATGGTCCTGATATGATCGTGACTCTCGATTATGGCCTTTTTATTTCCTTTTCTTTATGGAATTCAACCAAATTTCACTGATTTGACGAGAATAGCACAGAACCGGTGACCCCAGAGTCCGGCACCTAATCGTCAGCACTATGTCGGCGATCTAAACCACTCGGCCAACGAGCCTCCCACTAAAAAGGAGGTAGCAGACCGGTATTCTTGAAAGCGAACATACGTGTACAGTACCCCTCTGATGATCGTAATGACATCGCTCCCCTAGCTGGATAGGAAGATATATTTTTGTCATTTAGAAAGTGGTCGTATAACAGTAAATTCTGTTATACGACCACTTTCTAGATGGCAGAAATATATCTTCATTTCAAATTGTCTGTGGATTTGAGATTCGACGAGGAATTCGGAGAGAAAAACGCCTAAACTACCGTCTATTCATCACAGCACTTCTCCAGAATTATGTCATCCATCGCTGTTCTTTACGACCATGTTGGTGAAAGGGGGACTTTGAAACACATGTCACATGTCAAACCACTGACACTGTTGAGGTGCCTATAGTAGATCACCTTTTCTACAAAAAAAAAAAAATAAAAAAAAATAAAATAAAATAAAATAGAAAATGAAACACGTAAAATATGAATACTATTTTAAGTCTATTTAGATGAAGATTGTCATGGGTTTCCTGAAACATCGATCTATTTCGCAAAACGGCCATAACACCAATGGTGCTCACTAGTTGCCAAGCTCAAAAGTACAAGCGTCCAGTCTGTCACCCAATATTCAGCCGTCGTAAATTAAAAAAATTCCGCGTCCATAATCCAGAGACCTAATTCATGTAATAACATTAGCACCAAATTAAAAAGAGAAATCATAGTTTACATAATAGTGGCTTCATATAGTAGTGGCGTTTTCATCTGGGACGCAGGCGCGACCTAAAGCAGCTTTGAATACGAAATGCACACTAACGGTCTTCATGACTGGCAGAGTTTCCAATTCAAAATGTTATATATTTGTTAGACGAAGCTTGAAAAAACGATCATAATACCAAGCCGATCAGAAGTAAAAATACTAATACTAATAATACCGACTGAGGTAAAAGAAGGATTTCTACCCATCTTCTCCCAACAGTATGGACATAGCCCGAACACGCTGATGCTATGAAATAATAATGTTGGTTTTGTGTTTTTCAATGTTGAATAAATAGGAACAAAATCTTCCAGTACATGAATGCCTGACTAATATAATTTATTTCAAATTAGTAATGCATTAATTAATGTCTTGGCAGTTTCCTGCATTCGGTTTGAAGGTTTTGAGAAAATTGAATTAATCTGGAATTTTTTTTCTTTGGTCACCTGTCACTTGAGACAGGTAACTCATATTTCTTCCTGTCTCATGCAAAAATAAGATGTTATGGACAGTTGGACAGGTGGTTTGATCCCTAATCAAACGTAAATAATATTTGCAAAAGGAAATAAATTATGTGACTTATGTCATATTTTGCATGTTAACAAATTGAAGTGTTCACATGGTTAGATAAATTCACTGACACTTTGCACAGACAAACATTAGTGCAAGGAAATCCTCAATTGCTGTACATATGACAAGCCACACCGGTGAAGAGCCATTCAAGTGTTCCTTGTGCGATTTCAGATCTAACAGAAAATCTTCCATTATTGTACATATGGTAACTCACGGTGAGAAAAAGCCTTTCGTGTGTAATGTATGTGATTATAAATCTAACCGAAAATCCTATATTGCTGTACATGAGAACACAAACGAGATAATTCCCTGTACTGTTCTGTTTAATTATAGGTCTAAAAATAACAGTCATCTCACCATATGAGAACTTCATGGTGTTGGAAAGCCATTCATATGTTCTTCATGTGATTACGACGATTATTGAAAGTGAAAGATCTTTTCAAGAGGTTATTAACATGCCAGGATAAACAATATAGAGAATTACAAGCGTCTGGTCCGCCATTCCTAATTCAGCCGTCGTCCATTAGAGAATATCCTCGTCCATAATCCAAAGACCTATTCCATATTCCGTATAACAGTATTAGCACCAAATTCAAAAAGACAATCATAGTATACATAAACATAGGCTTGTTTCCTGCAAGAGAGAAGCGGTCAACAGTTTTCAATGATGCCGGCAAGACATCATGATGTTCCAAAAATATCAAATCCGTATCGCTACCTATATGATTAATGGACACAAGTGAGTCTTGTTTACTGAATCAAAGTTTAACAGGCTACATAGTCTAGACTATGCGCTCCATGCAGAAAATTATACAATGGCAGTTCGGTGAAAACGTTAGACCCGGAACTTTTCAAAGCGGATGCCTCCTATTCCACTCACGTGGGTCCAGTATCCAATTGACGAAGGGATCATGGTTAAACAAATGATTTAACTCTACCAAGGGAATTGGGGAGACTGTCCTGGGGGGGGGGGGAGGAGGAGGGACTTTCCTCTCCATTTATTTCTGATACTCCTTGGGATAGAGGGTTGAAAATTTTCATACAATATATTTGTCAAAATGTACATGAAAATGTAAAGAAATTCACGATGACCGCTACAGTCTAATGTGTTTCACACTTTTTCACGGGATGGCAGCGAAAAACCCCGGAACTTTTGTACACGGTCTACGATTGAAGGTTGCGCACCACAATTAAATCTTTTTGCACATATGTCAACATATGTGTAACAGAATTACACAAATGTATAAGAGTGCGCATTTATTCCACATATGTTGAACAGTTTTATACATATGTGGAGAAGTTTTATACATATGTAAAATTCTTTTATTCCTACGAAGTAGGCTACAGATCGCAAATTGTCCGGTAATGAGTCAGTGAGTCCATACGAATCCTTTCGTCGGCAAAATAAGGAGAACCATTGACATTAGAACCTTTATATTTGGCATGAACGTGCATTAGGGCATTGTTACCAGCAAGTTCTGAGCTGACCGAATTCTGATGAAAATTTGATTTATAATTATTTTTTTCATTATTTATTGATAGCTCAGCGAGTGCACTGTCATGCCCATTGGGAACCCTTGGCTGTATGTTTCACTGTATATATAACACAGTACAAAACGTGATGGGATAATGAAATAGGAAATGCTAATTTTCCATCATTTGTTAGTGCATTTATCTACACTGCTATTACCAGGCAACTTGCCATTCTTAATACACACAATTCAGTATATTGTTATAGATATATGTAAACTGTGGCCTTTAAGGTGTATCCTATTTCACATCCAAACATTTCATCACAGACCAAATCATGCAGGCTTCAAATTTAGGTCAAATTGCCACTGATGATGAAATATCCTACATCAACCAATTAAGTCAGCCTGAAGCAATAACCCAGCAGAACATAGAAAGATCTGGTATCATCCTTCAGATTAGCCTGTGAGCAACAATGATAAAATTTACTGAGGGTGAAACAAAGCTGTCCTGCAAGCCACCCAAGGAATTTATCAGCTTGTGTTGGGACATTTTGTTGGTATCATGTAAGTTGTTTAGTAGTTTACTCATTCAAATCTCCATACCATATTTTCTGTTATTCAACAGACAAATTTCTTTACTGGTTTTAATTGTTTAAGTTTTACTGGGTTTCAACTGCTACAGATAGTAACATAGTACTGATACTGTGGAAATGGGTAGTGTGAATTTAATTATTCCATGTTTAGTACAATTTGTTCACATGAATGGTGGAATGTCTGGACTCTCAAATGAAAGTGTGTTATACATGTATAGCTCAAGCATGTTAGGTTTGAGGAACAAACATAGTTGCAATTAAGATATAACCGAAGAAATTTCATGACAGTTATCGAATCTAAGTAGGCCCCTAACTAACAAAATTAGCTTAATAAAAAAGGCCTTCCTGACGTAAATTGTTTTCTTTTGAGAGAGAATGGTATTTTCTGGGTTAAGAATTTCCTGTATAAAGATAGGTTTGTTTTGCCCCTGTTGTGTGCATTAAGGGTATGGAAACATGATATATGCACCCAGAGCCCTGATCTACAGTTGTATAAAACTCAACATCTGGCATTGACGGCATGTTTAAAGGGTGTTAATTTATTTTCTTTGGGTAGAATTTAACTAGATAAAGTAACTTTGATTGTACTTCTTGAATATTGACTATATATCACACTGGGATATAATTTAAACAAAAACATTACATGTGTAATTATGTCTAAATTTTTCTTGTCATTTCAAATTTTGATTCCTTGATTAAGGGATACAGAATCACTGCCACGGAGTGTGTTGGTGTCTCACAGAATCACTGCCACAGAGTGTGTTGGTGTGTCACAGATTCACATCAGCACAGTAACTGGTAAACTATTCATTCAATCCCATCACTTTTAATCTTCAACAAAATATTCAATACTGTTTTAATCGAAAATTTCTGGTGATTTTTGATGAAAATCTCTGGTGATTCTGACTTGGGCTACATGTGCCCATCTTAATATAGGCAGGATTTCAACTTGGGGCTGGGGGGGGGGGGAAGGGGGGGGGCATTGCCAAGAGCTCAGTGCCTGTCCTAATGCCTACCTTACTTCGTAGGTCCTGTGACGCATAGTCACACTGCCATGTACATAAGTAAAATAATTAATTAATTTAACATAAGTGCAACAGTTTTCCACATATGTATAAAACTTATTCACATAATGTCCGTGGGGCTCTCGGGGATTGACCTGGGGTGTCAATTGTGCACATTCCAAGTCATGGTAAGAATAGGCCTCAGCCGCTCAGAGAGCTTGTCGTAAGCTGCGAGTAACTCAGGTACCCGTGGGGTTCCCGGGTGTGAAAAGGCATAGGACCCTACCAGTGCTGTCCCAGGTGTTAAAAGGAATAGGACCCTACCCGTGTGGTTTCCGGGTGTGAAAAGGAATAGAAATCAAACGTCGTAATATGACTGAAATAGTGTTGAAAGCGACGTTAACTCACTCACTCACTCACTCACTCACTCACCCACTCTCTAAAACTGTTACACATATGTCTAAATCTTTTCGCCACATGTTGAATAAACGCTTTTTCGATATGCGTGGAAAACTTTGCCCATATATATAAAACTTTCAACATATGTATAAAACTTTGCAACATAAATGAAATAGTTAATTTATTTTACATATGTGCAAAACTTTCCTCGTAGAACATACTTATCCGCCTTCAGTCATCCATGCTGCTGGATCTCACTATGCTGCAAGAGCCATGTTTGCTGTACGTGGACGAGTGGGCTAAAGACGTGTTACTTGATGAAGGATTTCTCGTGCTAAGCCAGGAAGCTCTGGACCTGATCTTACAGCGAGCTTATGTTTTTACTCCCGAAGTAGTACTGTAAAGAGCGGCTCTTAAGTGGACCAAGACACGGTGTGTGGAGCACAATTTGGAGCAAACAGGAGAAAACTTCAGAAAAATTCATGGTTCAACAGTTGGTCATCTTCGATTTCCATGTATGAAGGCAGCTAATGTTTCCCATGAGGTGGCCAAAGATAATGTGCTGACGGAGGATGCGTTACTTGAGGGTTTACTTAACTTTACTTCTGCAACAGAACATCCTACGAAATACACAGGCACAAAAGGGAAATATTTTATAAGAAGTTGCCGTCTTGATGCCCTTCATCCTACACTCCGTATCTGCCGGTGTTTGTTAGTCCATCCATCCGTTTAGAAATTTTGAGTTGTTTGGAATGTAGATGCTTCGCTGGAGTGAACTGCTCTGCAGGGTCCCTTGAAAATGTAGTAAATGTTGGATTAAAATGTATAAACAATTAAAACAGCAAGAATGCTCAGATTGTGTTATCAAAGTATGAGATTTGACAGGTGTTAATGTTTGTTTTGTGACGTTGTTACTTCAGTTAGGAAAGGAGTATATTCTTCGGCTAGATTTCCATTTTTCAAGAAGCACGAGGTCCGGTGCACATGGTGGAAGATGGGCGCATTTGTATTCGTGTGATGGAATTATTACTACCAAGGTTGTGCGAGGTTCTTTGTTGGAAGGAATGGTTTTGCATTATTTAATTTGTCAGGACATGTACCTTTCTCATGAAGAAAATAGGCACTATCGGCTTGACGATGACAGTGACACGTCATCTCGGACGATGTTTTCCATACACTGGTGGCAAGCTATAGGGGAGACCGGGGCACAGTGAATCAGAAATCTTTTTTTCTCAATTTACACATTAATGTCTTGGCAATATCTTAGCTTATTTTTGGGTGATGATACATATGCTGCTGGGCTGTACAACTGCCTTACATTTGTGGAGTTAACTCATGTCATTTTCTCTGAAATGACCGCTAAAGATGCCAAAAATATTGACTCACTGTGCCCCTATACCGGGGCAGAGTGGCTCACTGCCTGGGGCACAGTGAATCGCATCATGATACGCTGTAAATAACACAATCATATGCTTTTATTCCAAATTAAAAAGAAAGTCTTAATTACAGACATCATTTATATGACTGTAAAGAGAAAACATGGTATTACAGCCATATATTCTCACTACAATTCGCCCTGACTCGCATCATCTCAATCATCGCCTCTAAATAACTCCAAATAAACAATAATACATAAATTTATTAATAAGTTGTGCTAAATTGTTCTTAAGACAGCTTTGGTATACCAAAAAATGAAAAATGGAAATTTTCAAATTTCATGCAGTAGTGAGTCAGCTGCCATACCGATCCACTGTGCCCCGATTCACTGTACCCCGGGTGTACCTAATGAACTCTGAGAGATTTTTTTACTAGATAAGGCCGTCTGCTAGAGGAAGAACACATGTTTGTCACATTCATTAAATATCACACTTACTATTAAAACATGACAGTAGCCTTGTTGCATTATAGTGTGCACCATATACCACATCAAGTAATACCATGAAAATTTAGTTTTGACCGTGAAAAACATACTTTAACCCACTAAAGTTCCTGGAGCAACTCTCTCTCAATGTTGTCTGCAATTCATAATGGCTATACATCTGCACACAAAGTGATGACACCATCTGAGGGATTTCCCCTGGCAATGTCTAATTATAGACAATTATTCACTGTGCCCCGTGATCCACTGTGCCCCGGTCTCCCCTATCTATGCAGGTACACGAACAACATGAACATGTACAGTGTATAGTATTGGATTTCAATAGAATCCTTGTACATGTAAGATCGACGAAGATCCCTTCACTGGCAGATAGACTGAGATCTATACGGTCAAAGTACACATATAAGCAGAGGTTGCTCACCACTGTTACAAAAATGGCAATTTTCAAATACAAAAGGGCAATTTTCAAATACATGAATGCGACTAGCTTTTACCCAAGGGCTTTAGATTACCCTAATATGAGCACAGTCTCTATTCGGCGCGGTAAAATTTCTTAGTCAGGGAAATGCGCACAAATTAGTGAAAATATAAATCCTCGAATTCTGACAAAATATGTTGATTTTGGCTAGCTTAGCTTCAGCCTTTTCTTCCGTGATCATTAAAGCATACAGGTACTACAATATGTACAAACAAAAGATACGAATTGTCTTCCAGCAGAAAATATTTATTACACTATTCGATGTGTTACAGAAACATTCCTAAAGAAAGGCAAGGGAACGGAAGAGCGAATCTCCGTGTTGAGCTTCATCCATTCATGTGTTACGTCTCTTCCTGAAAAACCACCCTGAACCAGGTTCTTTTTTTTTCTTGATGGTCACATTGAACTGGACACAGCCCAGTTCTTCACTCTCCTGGCTCAATATTTGAGCCTTGACTTTATAATCTCCCTGAAACAGAAACGAAACAATTTATAGAAGTCTTACAGAACACCTGGATTAAGTTAATGTCAAAATAAACGCTAGAAGAAATAATCCATCCTACTATAATTTGGTTTCATGCATTGCTAGCCTTGAAGACATTACGTCATGCTAATCACATCTGAGACTTGACGCTCGAAACATTACACTCTACATATTTTAGGTAAAATCCACCAAATGTTCTATGCTGCCATGATGACGTCAGAATGAGGTAACCTTGATTGAAGGTATTTTGGATCTCTGGTTTTCTTAAAACGAACTGATCAATGTGATGGGAATACCATAATTTGGGCGAAATGAATTGATGCAATAAAATAAAATAAAATAAAATGAAATAAAATAAAATAAAATAACAAACAAACAGAAGAACAACCCTCATTCTCCCCGACCGCCATCTAGATAGAGATCTCACTGCGCACTGCCGATCATGACGATGTAATACATTGAACTGCCTGCCGACCGGGTGTCCACTTTTTCCATAGTATCGATAGAGGGCAGTGTGGCCTGAGAGTTAGTACGACGCAGTAGGACCCTGTCACTATACAAAGCAATTGAACAATCTAACCTTAGAACAATGACATTCATAAACCCCTCAGATATATCGATTTACTCATTCTACAAAATTTCACAGGGATACTTCATAAAATCACCAGCAGGCTTGTGAGAATCTCCCCTGATGAATGAGTTTTCCCTGACTTATGCTTGATTTAAGGTGCACATCGCAAGACATGTATCGCGTCTTGCGATAGTCCATGATTTCAACCTGAAACCTTGTCGCGCAGCTTGCATGGCTGTTTTTCCTTTTCCCCGCTTTCAACATTTTATTTATATCTGTCATTCACCAACTTTGGCAAGTTCGCAAGTCTAATAAATCATCATTATCGCCACTTAGAGAAGCGTAATTTGACTGCCTCTATGTACGCGCAGTTAAGACTTGTGAGCGTCTTGTGCACAATTGCGGCTGCGCATGCGTATAGACGATCGAATGACTTTCCTCTTGTGCAGCATCCGGTCACGTGACT